>JBBPDA010000025.1:2398187-2430746 GCA_037974385.1 Arnoldichthys spilopterus | reverse complement strand
CTGGAATATGAAATATTCTGAAAAAAAACCCCAGAAATATTAATAGATTTTTGTGCTTAGGTTGTAGAAGAATAAAAATTGTCAGAATATCATTGTTACTCGCACACAGTGCTGTTAGTGGTGTAAAATTCTCCCCAGAGACTGAGAGGTCAGACCAAAGTCACATTATTGCTAGTGAAGAGTGATGGCAGCTGTTGTTCTGTTCAGGTAGTAGCTGCCAAATGACTAAGGCTTGCTATGAGCTCCCTCCAAACTCCTGAAAACATCAGCCAAGGAGTGGCACCCTAACCATGTACAGCAGTAGTGGTATAACAAATGAGCTTGTGGTTGATGGACAGAAGGACGCTTTTATGGATTATAGAGGCACCGTGTTGAGTCAGAGAGGCAGATGAGAAACCAATAAACAAAGCGAGGCATTGATGTAATCTGTCTCTTCAAGGTCAGCAGGAGGGGAGTCTGAAATAGTCTTAGATACAATTATTGTGTTGTGCAGGCAGCAGAAGCCATGACTTGATTAGAGAGACGACAAACGTGTGGTGAAGAGAGACGGTTGCGTAACTGGGCTTAATGGGAGGCAGTAATGGCATTGGTTTGTAGGAGGGAAGCAGGGGAATTGGCATGTTTAGAGGTATCGTTAACAGCCAAAGAGGCGGCTTGCTGAAAGTCACCATCACGTTTGAGCGGTCAAGTCATAAATTACAGTACTGAATGAGAACTCATGCTGTTGACACCATTTTTTTGTTTGTTTTAGACTGTTTTAATTTTTTTTCATGAGAAGAGCAGTGTGTGCTTTTCACTCTCCGATGTGTGAAATTGATACGCACCCCCTAAAGTCATTTTGAGAACTGTGCTTTAACAGCTGAGCTCAATTATGAAAGAGGCTGTTGTTTCAGATATTACGGCCAGTGTTTTGAAAATATGACAAGTTCATAAGTGATGATGATCGCCCCCCTTCCATGTCCGTTCCCTTTGTTGAGCAGCATGTGGGCTGGTGTCCTCTGGAGATCTGAAGAGCCCTGATCCGCTCCACTGAGGGAACGTCTAGCTGGAGGAGACCCCGGCTCTGCAAGAACTGGCATTCCCATAGTCGGACCAGCTGTCGAGAAAAGTGCATCTGTGGAAATCCGGCTTTGTTTCTCGGAGAGGACCTCTTGCAGCCCCCTCGGGAGGAGCTTTGATACCGTCACATTTGCGGCCCACTGACGACAATGCACTTTGCGGTACTAGCTTTTTTACAGGCCACGTCACTGGGAAGAACGTCAGCCTGAAACAAAATGCTCTCGATTGACTGTCAAGTCCATTCGCTGTGAATCTGAGTACTATGATTTTAAGGCATGCCCTTTTGAGACTTAATGACTGAACCCCGCTTGCGAATACAGCAAGATACGACAAGAGCGTTCACAACTTGTTGTCTTCTCAGCTAGACTGTGGAGGGCCAGAGCTTCATCAAGGACATAGTCATGGTGATGTCACAGGGTACCTATACTTTCCTGGCATGCTTCGCCGGATTCTGGCTGGTCTGGGCTCTTATTGTCATGGTGTGCTGCTTCTGCAGCTTCGTGCAACGAAAGCTAAAGCGCCGGCGTGAGGAGAGGCTGCGGGAGCAGTGTCTGCGGGCCCTGGAGATGGAGCCCCTGGAGTGTACGGTGGCAGCGTACCCTGCAAGAGAGACCCCTCAGTTCTGCCCGCCTCCTCAAATGATATCTCCGCAAGTGCCAGTCGCCCACACCATCCCCCAGGGGACCTGGAGCACACCACAAGGTAGGGTTCATTTGTACACTTTTCCATATTTTTTGATAGTCCTGATACGTTTAGATCTCCTGCCAAACTGATGAACAATTTGAAGCGTTGGTGTAATCTCTTCCCACAAGGTCAGCAAGGCGTTGTTGTGAAGGCAGGAGAAGCCATGACCTGATTAGAGGCGGGGCAGGCCTGTTTATTGAGACATCTCAGATCAACTTGCTGTACAACGCTCTAACACAAAATCAGGATCTCTTTGGGTTATGCTGTTTCTCACGCATACATAATGCCGTGAGAGCATATAATGACGTATAGTTGCAACAACACGGGGTTACCTAAGTCATTAAGACCTCTCCTGCTGACCGTAATAAGTGCACTAAGCCTGATGACCTTTAAACCAACCTGAACATCTAGTCTAGTCTTGTCATGTGGGGCGTGCGGGAGAAAACTTCCGCACCTCACACGGTGCTGACAGCCTGTGCCAAATTCTTTCATGTATGACATGGTAACAGAGAGCGGTATGTGGGTGGTGAGTGGGCAGAGGAGTACAGCAGTGAGCTAGCAGCAGTGAGAGAGCCAGGCTAATCATGTGCTCCCGCAGCCAGGCAGGCTGCCAGATACAGAGGATCCCGGGCTCGGAGCAAAGAATGTCTCTTTAAAGCAAGGCCAGACATACAGACTGATGACCACACATTAAGACAGGAACTGAATGAGAAGTCAACTCTTCAAAGACTGTAAGTCAGGAGGACTACAATGGTGAAATGAAGCTATCACAGTATCTCGGTACCCCGAGTCGTGAAGTCATGCTGTGATTTCTGCAAGAGCTAACAAAGAACAGCGCGTGAATAACGTCCAGTGGAAACGTTCAACGCGAGAGCTATTTCATGACAAAACTTAATCCGTACTTTGGCTCTATACATAGTAAAATGGCTCTTAAAATGAACTTAGCTGAGTTGTGCACAGTGGTTTCTCACAATAGGAATGTTTTTTTAGAGCTGCTGGAACACCATGTGTTGTGAAAACTTTAGAGTTAAGTAAAATCTGCAAATTACAGGAAGAAAAAGTGCTGCATTTATTTATTTATTTATTTATTTATGTAAGTACATCTGCTGATGTATTCAGAAACATTAAAGTAAAAGTGAAGTCTTTGTCATTATGAACACACACAAAGTGCATCACAGCAACCTCTGCACTCAAACCATCACATGTGCACACATGGAGCAGCAGCCAGCTGTCAGCAGTGCCCATGGACCGGTGTAGTAGGACTGTACCTTGCTTAAGGGTGCCTCAGTGTTATCTGGGCCGGTACTTGAACCTGCAACATTCTGTTCACAAGGGCAAGGACCTAACCACTAGGCCACCACTGCAATTTAACAGTAGAAGATTCTTCTACCACCACTGCTGCTACTATAGAAGCTGCAAAACTATGTCTATGTCCTGACAGTACTGCCTGAGACAGATAATCTCTCAAAAAAATCTACCTCTGTCGCCATGTTGTGCTTCAAATGCCAATTGAAAGGATCCACTGCACCCAAATTAAATCAATCACAGAAAGTAGACCTGCTTGTTCACCCCCCCTCCCGCCCCAATACCTGCGGGTTTTTAGCTAAAGTATAGGCAGGCAGAGGTCACTGTTAAGCACTTTTTGGAGTTTTATGTTTAAATTTACATTTATTCATTCATTTATTCAGGCTTTTATCCGAAGCGATTTCCAAGACGTGGAGTAGTGTAGTGGGACAGTACCTTGCTCAAGGGCGCATTTGTAGTGTCCGTGTCAGGACTTGCAACCTTTGGGTCCCAAGGCCAATGTCTTAACCACTAGGCCACCACTGCCCTGTTTTCATGTTACACATAAAAAAATTGATACCAAGCCCAGTATTAACTGCACGCATGGCTAGCTTCTATTGTGGGGAAGAGCTTTAGAGGCAGGGCTGGAGTGCAGCGCAGAGGGAGGGATGTAAATGTTATAATCCTTCAAGTTTTTAAACCGCCATCATCTCAGTCTTATGACTACTAACAATGTCCGTGGATGGCGGTAATGGCCTGCCACTTCCTAATCACAAACCAAAATAGAAGAATAGCAAAACTTTTTCTTCCTGTAACTTTTAGATGTCTTTAAGCAAAAGGGATAATCATTGGATATTGTCGTCTTTTATTTGGCCATGAAAGTGTTATAGATTACTACAGACTGGAATTCTTTAATAAAGTAGTAATAAAGAATGAAAGTTCAAATGTCATAAACTTTTTACGCTCTGATGCTGTGGTCTCTATAGCCAATATTTTCATGTATAAGATGCCGTTTCCCAACCCTAAGGACACTTCAACGCAACAAAGCAAACGGAGAGCCAAACAAGAACAAATCGTTCCCCAGCTGGCAAAAAGAAAAAACCCTTGCGTCCATGTTGTATAGTCACCCGGATCATCGTCTAGTTAAACTCAGCCATCACAGTGCAAGGTCTCTAGCTCCCGGCTCAGTGAAACGGTGCAAATGTTATGGCATTACACATGTAGCACTGAGCTTATTGAACCAGTGCAAGTGAACAGCTGCATTTCTGAAAACATGTAATCTATTCTATTTTTAATGAATTTGTTTAATAAATAAAATGAAAAAATACAATAGATGCAAAGAATGTGGTATTAATGTAGCAGAGATGTTGCAATGTGTTATTTTCACATATTGGAATTCTAGTGCATTACAGTAATTTTCATTCAGTAAGTCAATAAGTAGTTTCTGATAGTAAAGCAGTCACAAGGGGTCGGTTAACCATCACTGGCACAGGCCTAGAGTTAAGTTACATCTACATCATTTCAAAGTTAATGTAACGTGCCAGTCACTGTATGGTAGTGGCACGTGGTAACTTTCACATACAGCTAGTAATGAGAACAGAAAGGAATTGCACACACAAGGGAAGTCAGGCCAGGGGGAAAGACAACATACAGAGGAGGAATGTTGCCTGAAATATGCAAATAGAAGGTGCCAGGAGCCAAAGAAGTGAGTTTTACTCAGCAAGGTTATATCGAAAGCTTATCAGCAGTTACACACATTTGATGAGGAACGTAAAAGAGAGAAAACCACCAACTGAGTGATTATCTAATATTAAGCCATATTTGGAAGAGTACCGTAAGGCCCAAAAACCTAATGAAACTAGGATCTGCATGGAAAGCAAAATTATTTTCCAGGGATTTCATAATGATGAGAATAAAATTCACAGTGACTTTCAGTAGAGATGACTCAACAGCGGTCAAGTAAGGGTGTTACAATATGCAAAATTCACCGAAAATATCCATTATTTTCCATAATGCTTACTCTAGCCAGGGACGTGGGGGTGCTAGAGCCTATGCCAACACTTATAGAGCGATAGGCAGGGAAAAAAACATCAAACAGATTGATGGTCCATCTCAGGGCAGACACACAGACAAACACACTCCCACACACCTAGGGGCAATTTAGCGTCTCTGTTTCATCGAACAAACCAGTTTTTGGTCTATTGGAGGAAACCGGACGGAGGAGAGAACATGCAATTTTCAGTTTAGTTTTTGATATTTTATGTGCTAATGGTTTACAGAGCAAATTATATACAACACAAAGTGGCTCAGCTTACATAAATATAAGCTCTGAGGTATGGCTTTCTCAGTGCCTGCCACAACACCCACTAAAAATAACCTCCAAACACACAAACTCTAGAAAATATACTTAATTAAAAAAAGCTTAATCATTTAAGTGTGGAAGCATGCATGACAGGAGCCCCACTTTCCTGTAGCAGGATGCCCCCAGGTGCCAATTTTTAGTTCTTAGTTCTTTAGTTTAGTGGTTCACGCAAAAAAAGATAAATGCGAGGCCCTCTGAAGAGACGGAGGGATGTATTGGTGATAACACTGTTCCAAATTTGATGTTTCAGTACAGCACTAAAATCGTTATACCCTTAGTCATAAGAGTTAAGACCCGAGCCAGCAATGATGCTGAAAAATGGCCAGACAGTGAAAAAAGCCCTGCGAATCCTTGAGCTTAATACACGACCAGAAATGTTCAGATTTCACCTGGTGTCTTTGAGGACACGTTTCCATGACAACTTTGAGGGATTCAGGAGATGGTACGTTCCATTACAGTGGCCTAATCATCCAAGCCTTCGTTTCTGAGGGTTGTTAAGGGCAGATGGACTATGCTATCAGTGGATCAGTAACTAGGCATTCTACAATTGTGGCCTGACCACTTTTGAATGGAAACTTCTGTATGAAGTGTCCAGTGACGTAAGCCATTTTTAAAAGAAGAAAATAACATTTGGGCTTCCAAATAAGATCAGACCACCAAGAGAAAACATTCTCTCCGCTTTATCCTGTACACTTGCCCAACTCCTACATAAGACTAAGTGTACTGATGATAATGGAGAGGGGCCAGTAAACAAAATTGGTAGTGTGAGACTCAAAGGGTACATTTTGATCATCTTTCATCTTTATTTCTTGCAATAGCACAGTTGATAAACAAAAACACTGCCTCTGCAATTAAGCTCAAGCCCGATTCAGCCCAGTACTCGCTCCGCATTCTTATCTCTGGACGCAATAAGGTGGCTTATCACTTCCCTCCTCAGGGGCAAATCTCACACGGCTTTCATCTGTTGGAGTGAAGGCTAACCTTGCAGGGGCGGATAAAAGCACTTTGCTCTATCCGCTTCCAATAAAAAATGCCAAACCCTCTTTTATGATGCCTAATTTTCTCTGATAACCCATTTTTGCATATGCATGCCTTATCATTTAATAGATTCCCGTCAGCATGTTGTTCATTACGTTTACGATGTCATTTACTGACAAGGGCATTAGGGTCTTCGTCTATATGTACAGGGCCTGGTTATTAAGTGGCTGTTGGATACAGTTTACCTTATAATCCCAACAGACTGGATAGACTCTAAAGTTGTCAGCTTTCACTGAACCCTTTACACATTATTTAAAAGAGACTATTGTGTCATCATCTTTTAGTGGCTGATGTTGGTAATTGACTATTTTCCTCCATCGTTCAGCAGGTTCAATTTGCCTCTGCGTGTAGGTCAAAGTCTCGCTGTGTACAATTGGAAAAAGCAGAGTCTGCTTAAAATACAGGTTCAGATGTTAGTGAGTAAGCTCAACAGGAGACTTTTAATAGATACTATAGCCTTGTGTAACCATCACTAGGAACATGAACCTATATTTAGGGTTTTATATTTCTGTCTTTTCTATTATTTTCTTTTGGTTCTTTGTCCTGTCTTTGCTCCTTAGTCTTTGCCACTTGCCACCTCCACAAAGTTTAATTCTCTGTTTTCTGTTTCACCATAAATCCGTGATGAACCCAGTTCCTGCTCTCCCGGTTGACAATGACATCTGCGGGAAACCCCCTTGCTATGAGGAAGCTGTTCTGATGGAAGATCCTCCGCCCCCTTACAGCGAAGTCCTCGCTGATCCCAGAGGAGGAACGTACACTAAACCTGCACCACGTTCCTCCAGGGAGCACCAGGAGTCAGAAACCAGAAAGATGGCGCCACCAGTGACGGTGTTCCCTGAACGCGGCTACTCCTCGCTCATCCGTCTGCCCTCCGCTAGGCGCTGGGACTCTCTGGGTCACCTCCTCTCCACCATGGACCTCAACCACAACAATCTGCCAGTGGAGCCCCAGGCCTCGGCCATCGCCACCATGCCCCGCGAGGGCCGGACTCACACGGACCTCGGCCTGCGGAGCCTCAGGGGTTTGGATCACAGCTATGGACTGCCCACTGCCTTCCCCCTTCTTGGCCGGAGTACGGCAGTGTGAAGCTTTGAACGTTTGGACCACTGTGGAGCACTTTTTTTGGAGGTGAATGCTGGTAATGGTGAGTCAGTCCTGCTGTTCAGGAGACTCGGGCTGTTTATCCAAACGCGTTTTTCTCTCTTGCTTTGGGAGTTGGGAGGTGAGGTGAGCTTATTGGAAGACTCAAAGGGCCTGTCCACTTTCGTTCCACCTTTTATCCATATGAGAAGATTATACAAAAGATGTATCTCCTTAGCTCTCATTCTCTCGCTCCTCCTACTCTCTTCTGCACTCTGTGGCGTCCTTGCCTGATGCAGAGCAGCAACTATTATGTGAGTGTTGTTGCCATGGCTCCCGGGAGCTGTCTGCAGCCCACCAACGCCTAGCCCCTCGCGGCCTCCTCTCTTCCTCTTTATTTTTTTTGTCAGTCTCAGACTGATATAATAGGAATGCCATTTGAAATCCAATCTTTGTATACTAGGTCTAGCACAGGGCCACAACATAGCAAAATATCCATGATCTGTACTGTAGCCATAACATAGTCTGGGTGCCAGATTGTACAAGTATGGGGGCTTAAACTTTTGCTTTACATTCTGAAAGCATTACCATTCTGCTCAGTATCTGCAAACATCCACTGTCTAGTTTATGATCAGTGAGGAGTTCTCTTACTCCTTATGGCTTTAATGTACAGCATGGGAAGAATAATGGCGGATGATCACCGGGTCTTATTAGGTCTCATTATTTCATTACACTCAAATTCAGTCTTCTCAGCTCTAGTCCTGGAAACCTTCTGCAATTCTGCTTTCCAAGAAAAATCAGCTCTTTGACAATATTACATTTTAATTTAATTATATATATTGGTGACAAAAAATGATGACACCAAAAAAAAGCTCTATAAACATAAATGACTGATTATTTTCTGTTTTATTAGATTAAATAACATGGATTTTGACTCTACATTGTCAAATACAACCTGTAGTTTACAGCAAGTGTAGAAATACCTCTTTAATACCAACAGCATTTATGAATGCTAAGTATTATAGATTTTCTTAGCAAAAGCAATATTCATTCAATTAATTGTATTATGTCAGGCTTAAACAAATCTTATAGCCTGGTAAACATACATATATTGTATGTATTCTTACTAAGAGCCTGGTTTCCAGTGCAGTGATAATGCTAAGTTAGCATTAGCCCCTATGCAAGTTTCCAGTATTATGTTAGCATAAAGCTAGCTGTAGAGTTACATGTTCCACACTTTAGTGGGGTTTTTATGATAGCTGTGGTTAGATGTCCAATTTTTCTGTGTATATGTTAATCATTATTCTGCTCCACATATTTTCTTTTGACTCTCCTCAGCTTTATAAAGGTGGACTGTCATTTTTCTCTTTTAAAGATGCACATCTTGTGATAAATATTGTGTAATGCAGCTGAGGTGTGTGTGAGTAGATGCAACACAAATTGGATGCCACTGTACGCTTTGGGAAATATTTAATTGGAGGACACAGCTGTAACTGGTTGGGTTTGGAAGGAGGGAAGAGTTAAAGTGATAGGAGAGTGCAGTAAATAGTGGATAAGTTACATACTGATAGATGTGGTATACATAGTGTGGAAGGCATTTGTGTACGTTTCTGTTAAATATATCCCTGCTTTTTGTTGAACACTGAAATATGCCCGACTTGAACTCATTGGCTATTTTGACTAGTATTGGATAAAATCAGAAATAGTATTCTCTGATTTTTACCACACACACAAATGTATTATTGATATTATTATTGTCATTGGGGTATTATTAACTACTTGCCATTTTTGAGTAATTTACACTAAAATTAATTACTATCATATAACTAAACCCAAGGTCAAATTTGACTACAACTATATAAAATGTATCTATAACTAAATGAAAAGGTGTAAAAAGATGAATGCTGGCCTCGCTGATTCCACTTTGGAAAGGCTTAGTAATTACCTCATGTGCTGGATCGGGTGTGCTGCACCAGGGAATACTTGAAACTGTACAGGGCAGTGGGTCCCCAGCCCTGGAGTTGAGAACCTTTTGTTCCTGCACACCACATTCAGCAGCTTACACAGCCTTTGCTAATTAGCCGATGAGCTGAATCAACTATGTAAAATGAGGTATAGAGTTACACTGGACTGGACTGGAATCTGACACGCCTGCTGTAATCCAATCAGCTCCCAGTTTCATTTGCATTATCATGTATCGTGTAGGATGGTTTTTGACTATAAAGCATTGGGATAAGCAAGTATACTGGCACAGTCTGGCTCTTTGACTAGCTGCATCATGCTGCTCAACTGTACAAAATGTACTTTATAAACTGTGAAATTTCACCTTGCTGCTTTGTCAAGGTAAACGTCCTGATATACAGAATTCTGCACACGTTTTTTTTTCCTCCCTGGAAGGATGTGGAATTTTTTTTTTTTTGAAGTAAAGCTTTCTCCAGAGTAATTGCCTGCTCGACAAGAAGATGTTCTGAAACTGCCTGGTAATTACTATTTGATAACCGTCTGGTGTCTTCATTCGCTTGGAATGTCTCCCACAGCTTTTAATTCATTACTCAATGCGGGTACAAGGGGAGGCAGTCATATTTTCAGTCATTTTTTTCATACATATTTTTTTTCCCCTTGAGTGAATACCAGTATCTCCTTCTGGTGAATGTCTGTTTGAAAACTTTTCTAACAACACAAAATTTTCATCTCTCTTAATTTTCCCACAGACTGATACGTCCATTAGTGAGCCTCTCTTCAATGTGAATTAAGATTCATGGGCATTTCTTTTTTTTAGACACGGCATGCTTTTATGAAAAATGACTACAACATAAGCTGCATTGAGACTGAACTTTGCTGACTGCCGTTCATTTTCTGAATTCGTTTGCAGTGAAGTGCTACTATTATATTGCTCCTGTTACATCAAAACTTTGTAACTACTTTTTTAGTCTTTTAATTTCTTCACACCATTTCAACACACCAGCTGCCCTTTACATTGTGTGAATGTTTCATGATGAATGGACCAACAGAAATGGTCCCAAATTACTTGTAATAAAATCTTACATATAAAGTTACCAATGTTTCCCTTCTCCTATAAAGTCACCAGTTTGATTCTATTATGATGTTTTGTCATGACAGTGACAATATATTTGACTGCAAAAGATGTGGAATAGCACAGCAATGGATGTGGATAGGGGGTGGGATGGGCTGTTCTCACTCGGTGCTCCTCTGAGTCACAGTAGCAAAATCTGTTGCGGTAATGCCCACATTTCTTCACTGTAGTGATTGCTGCATTGTGGAAAGCCTTAATTTTGTTTGGTCAGAGCCATCTCTCATTGCCATTGTTCTTCCTGCCCTTAAAGCTCTACCTCACTCATCCTAATGGCCATCTCTACATCTGAATGTTGCTTCCAGGCACTTTCCATTGATTTTTGATTAGAACGCCCTGCTTTGTGAGTCTGGTCTAAAAAACAAAGTATAATTCGTAGGTTAATTATTCAGAACATGTTAAGCATGTACACAAACTGCCTTTCAGCTCTTATGGATGCTTCTTTGGCCAAATAACTTGGCCCCAGCTCTTGAATTGAAATAGTGGGACAAGTTCAAGCATGGTGAGGTTTTATTCTCCTGCTACATGCATTTATTTGAGGATGAGCTGGAAGGTCTCTCTTATTTGCTGCAGCTTGCGCAGACTATTATGTCATTTGAAACTTGTGAGTTTATTTAACAAAGAAGTGATTATGTGTTTTTTTCCTAATTCTAAAGGGAATGAGTGGTTGTTGAGTCAAACGGTCAAAAGTGTTACTCATGTCCAGGAACATCCGTCCTTGAAGCACATGTGAATGGAGCGAATGGAGAACATGGAGTACCCAGACTTGAGAGATCTGGCCTTGTGAAGGACAACATAAGCAAGGTCACAGTACAGCACACTCTGCTTCAAAGAGACTCAAAATGCACTGGTACTGTTTAACAGCAGTAGTAGTAGTAGTGTGTAGTAGATCCTGTGTGTAGACACACAGAGAATGCTCAGAGACGATTGACAGCTGTCGTCCAGCTGTGCTGAAACAAATCACTCTGACGAAGTGAAGAAAGAATCCACACTGGTTTCCTATTTGAATGACGTCTGCTCGTTGCATGCTTCTATTTTTGCCACCGTTCTGAAACAGTTTGGTCTGCTCGTTCTTCTGTTTTCATTTCTTCTGCGCTCCACAGCAAGAGATAGAGGCAAAAGGCAGAGGTGTAAAGTGTCTTTCCTCTGCCAGCGTGTTGCTAAGCGACCAAAACAGAGCGTGCAGAGTCTGTTTACACAGAATAATAAAAGTGAACAGCATCCATCCATCCATCCATCCCACCCATCCATCCATCCATCTCATGGCCCCTCACTCTCATACGTGGACTGACTGTGCCACAAATAAATTAACACAAGACGCTTTTGCCATTTTTAGCATAAACTTTCTTCGTCGCCGGGGACGCCCCTCTCTTTCCTTCTCTTTTGTTCTGTCAATCAGGAAATGGTTTACAGTGGATTGCGACTGCCATCTTAGTTTATTTTCAGTCTAAGCATGCTGTGTATTCATAGTCAGTATTATGTGAGTACAAGAGATGCAGCTGAGAGTGGGATGTTAAAGGAGCTGTTGGTGAAAAATCAATTGCACACAAACTCCACTTCACCCGAAATGCAGTCGATCGGACAAGACAAGTTTAGCATTCTGGGTTTGCTTCTTTAGTTTTGAACCAAAAGGGAAAAAATGGTGACTTCAGGATGCAGGCTTCAAGATGGCTGCCTCTACTGTTTTTAGCCACATGACTTGTGGTAACACTTCCCTTAAGGCCTGTGTTTGTATGTCTTCACCTCACAAACACAAACTTTTCATGACATCTGATTTAAACCTACATAAACATTTACAAAGGCTTATTCCAACAAGTGTCAATTGTCAAAAAGGCTGCTTTAGTCAATGTTGATGTCATTAAATCTCAGAAAATGTGAAACCTGATACTCGTTAAAGGCTTTTTATATGTTTATGTAGGTTTTCATGGTTTATGGTCCTGCAGCCTTATGAATACTGGCATACAGTGAAGAGTTATCACCTTTGTCTATTTTTATAGATAGCAGTATGTCATACAACAGGTGTTCCCAACTCTGATCCTACAGGGTTGGTGTCCAGCACAGTTGAAACAGGTGTGTTCACTGCTCAAAAACACCTGGTTTAACAAACCTGCTAATTGCCAGGTATCATGAGTGGGTTGGAGGATGGAAAGCACCAATCTCTGCTGGACTCCAGACCTCCAGGTCCAGAGTTGGGGACACTGGCCACACAATGTCAGAAACCACATGATCATGTTTATCTGAGATTATTTATTAAAGTGACGTGGCTTGAGGCAAGTATGTGACCATGTAGTTTGCCACATTAGCCTTGAAGCTCCAGTGTGGAACCAAAGAAGAAAAACTGTGACAAGAAATTGGGTTAAGTGTAAATGCAGAGTAAACAAACTATTCCTTTTAAACGAAACATGTGTGTTTGGGCCAGCTCTTTTCCTTTCTTTCACGCGAACTGTGAATGGCAAGTCGTAAATGTGCACCATGCAACATGTAAATGTACACCATAGCGAAAAATCATGGCAAGACGTGTGTAAGCCGCTGATTTAGCAGAGGTCTGTGCAGTCATAGCTGCTATGTATCAACACCTTGTTTTGATGTGAGGAACCTTTTTCTGGAGGCGTACTTTTGATGATACATTGGCTGGAGTGACTTCGCTCAGGTTGCTCTACCTATATCAGTAATAAGACCGAAGATCAAGTAAGAAGAAAAAGATGTCTGGACTCATAAACTGACGGGAGGGTTTTTGAAATCTTTTATTAACATACAGAAGCACAGCATGTCACAAAAGATCTTGTGCTTGTTTCAAAAACAGCAAGTGATAAGCGGACGGAAAAAGGGAAAAGATAGAAAAACAAAATAATAAAAAGAGAGAGAGAGAGAGACTTTAGGAGTTGCTAAGCCTTGCTTCAGAGACAAAGGGGGAATTGTAGTAGTATAGTACTAGTTATAGAAGCAATAGTAGTGGTAGTAGTAGTCTCCTAGTAGTGTGAGAGGGAGAAAGAGCATAAGAATCACTACCAAGGAGGTTGGAGGGTGAAGATTACATTAAAATCATGTCAAAAGGGCCTCGGTTACTGTTAAAGATGCAGGTTGGCTCCCCTTGACACTCGCGCTGAAAATCCCGATTAAGAAATGTCTTAAGAAACCCCATCCAGTTCTATGCCAGTATCTGTTTTACAGGCTGCAATCACATACATGTTAATCACCGTAGCACGGAACTGATAGTACTGAAATTAGAATTAGAGCTATTTACAAAACAATACTACATTGGTTTAGTATTATTGCTTGCTTAATTCACTCAGAACGTTTGCAACAGAAAAAAAAGAAACTTTCTAAACATAAAACCGAGGCCTAAGATATATGCACTGACACACAGTGCAACAGGGGTTAAAAAGTACAATACTAAGGAAGACCGTTTACAGTCAAAGCTATGAAGGGGCACAAACATTAACAAAGAACAAGCAGTTCAAAACCCGAGCGGATATATGATGTGTATATCAGCAAAAGATTTTATGTGGAACTAAGAATTCCTTCAGTTCTTTTATAGCAGCTTGCGGTTTGGATTAAAGAAACATTCCAGCTGTTTTCAATTTGTGTATTTCACGTAAACATTTACGGACAGAACTCATCAACTGCTCATTGGCTTCAATTAGAAGTATTTTTTGAGTAAATGGGCTTTTCTAAGGATAGGGAAACATGTCAGTTATTGTTTATGGCAATCGATAGTATGATACAGACAGAAATTAGGGTAAAAAAAAAACTAAGATTCTTTTAGGCCACTTACTAGCAGTGTAAAAATGAATCGATCCGTATTGATGCATCAGGGAAAATAGTGCACGATCCAATGAATCGATGTAACCCTTAAAAAACGATTTTGCTGTGAACACCCAGAAACTGCTTTTGCTTATGACTACACTGCTGCATTTGACCTTTATTAATAAATGTTCACATTATAATTTGTCTGCATGTGTAAGATGTAACAGTTTATGTGAGAAATTTCACCGTATTTTATGTTGATCGCAGACCTCGGTACGGAATCAACCGAATGGCATCAAACCATATAGCTGCAATTTCAGATTGGATCATATCGTGATGAAACTCATGATTTACACCCCTACCACTTACTGTTACTTCTGAAGGAAAACAAAATTAATGGTCAAACAGTATTTAACAAGGTTACAGCACTTAACTAGGTATTAAAACTACATTGGGAATGACCTCTCTTTGGGTTAGGATGCTAAAGTAAAAGTAAATACAAAATCAAATACCCACAGTAAAATTTTACCTTCCTATAAAACCTTATACCACAATACACACACACACACACACACACACACACACAAACACACATCCATACTTGCACGTATGCATATAGCCAAATGTGCATCAAACAAATTCCCCAGTTGTGTCTTCTAAAATAGTTATTGCCTAAGTTCTCCACAAACTGATGCTAAATGCTATTGCAACCGTTCAAAAAAAAAAATCATAATACCATGTCGTATACATTTTTCATATGTAGTCAAAATATACATATGCCAGCTGGTTCTAAGTTCTAAAGGTCTTCTACACCAACACAATAGTGCGAAAACATAGAGATATTGAAAACAATTGGCACGACACAAAAATAAATGACCCCTTTCTGAGTACTCGTCTAAAAATAATGACTTCACTTGAGTATAATGGCACCCACCAATCCCTAGTCTCGCTAATCCTGACACACCTCTACTCTGTACAGTGAGAATAAATGACAGAATTAGAATTGGTAGACAATACAACGAACACTTTTCACTTGCCAGTCTACTCATTCCGATTCCATGTGTTGAACAGTCCGAGACCAAATATGACGTCAAAGCCAAGGCCGCTGCGGGCAGAAAGTCGGCGTACATCTTTCATGATTGAGATAGGCTAGCCTGAGCATCTACTAGGGGGAAGTACTGCACTACCTTGGCCGCAGGCTGGACAGGCTAGAGCTATGAACCGCCGATATCCTTCGAGGTTCCGACACAGGACTAAAAAACAGGACGGCTCTATCTGCTACTGCTCACACCTGTTAGGCACAGGGAGTCAATACAACACAGGTGAGCACTAAATACACACTGTGCTATAGTCTGCATAGCAAAAAAGAGAAAAGAAATAAATAACACATACACCCAGACACACACACACACACACCCACACACACACCCTATCGAAGCAAGAGCGCTAAAACCCACTGGCATCTTTAACAATAACCTATATCCTTTTTAGTGGCTAAGATTTGTTTGTCTGTTCGTTTTTCCCTAAAACAACATACAGATTTTCTGATGCAAGACTTTAATAACCTTTGTAAAAGTGTTTTTTTCTTCTTCTTCCCCTTCAAAGACACGGGGTGCTCCTCTCTGCCGCTCTTAATCGTCATCCTCCACCACGGGGTCAGTGTCCCAGCATGTGATGTCAATTTCTGTGAGAAAATAAATAGGAGGATTTCACCAGAATGAAAAAGGAGGGCAAAGCCTACGTGTGTCAAAAGGAACCTGGAATTTAATCTTATGGTTATAAAAAAGTTCTCAGGGGGTCTTACCTGGCGGTTTGTTATAAAATACTGGCGTTGGATTCACTTTTGCAGAGCACTCGTCAGACTGAGCGAAATCCTCTTCCTGTGACTGACTGAAGTAGCCTTCACTCGCCTGTCCAACAGAAACGCACAGTTTAACGCCAACATTCAAACATTATCAAAGCCTGAGGCTTCAGTGTGCAACATTTCACAGGTTCATGAACTGCTGTACTGTGCATAAAGGCAGCTCTTATCATGTCTAGATCACCTCAGAATATGGTTTGTTGCCATCTAGTGGCAAAGTAAATAAAGGACATAACTAGTTCAGCAAACCCACAAAGCAGTAGAGTGGATGTTACAGCGAGGACAGTTACTGCGCTGCTATAGACTTTAATGTAAACACATTCAAAATCCAGATAAAATCAATAATTTAAGTAGTCAGAAATGAGGATTATAGTAGGGAATGGTGCTCTCTATCTCTCTTCCTCCCTCTCTCTCCCGGTCTGTTGAGCTGCCCCGCTGAGATATCAGTGATTCTGCCCCATTCTGCTATCTGGACCAGCCTGACCCACCCTGATACCTTCTTACTGGTTGAAGTTTAACCCACTCACTCCTGCTGAGGAGCCCATATGAACAGCCCTGTCCGCCAAAGAACTGATCCCTCTACACTGACACTACCTGCCCCCTTTTCATTAGTCACTTTTTCAACCACAGAAGCTCTTCTGTGGGATCGAACCAGATCGACTAGCCTTCACTTCCCACATGCATCACTGAGCCTTGGGGGTTTATGACCCTGTCACCAAGTTGCTCTTCCCTGGATCACTTTTGGTAGGTACTGACTACTGCATAGCTGGAACCCTAAAAAGAGCTGGCATTTTGGAGTTGCTCTGATTCAGTCATCAACTTCAAGAACTGACTGTTCCTTTGCTGAGTAATATGTTCATCCTGACCTGCCTTTGCAATGAAATAGCTAGACAGCCAATGTTATTCTGTTCATCAGTGGTGTTAATGTTACAGCTGATCTGTGTATATACACACAGTATGTTTGTTTGTGTTTGTATATGTATGTGTGTATAAGAAAGATATTCTCGAGTCCTTGAATAGCCAGTGCTTCTTATAAACAAGGGAATTTACTCACTGACCGGTTAAAAGCAGTTTTTCCTGACCTGAGTTCCTTCTTTGAGCAGTGTATCTCCATTGGTCATCAGCAGTTGGCTGTCATCCAGCTCCTGGCTGTCAGAGCCTGAGGCATGCTGCAGGGCCTGCTGGTAGCTCAGGGTCATCTGGTGGGGCCCGGCCACGTCTACTAGGCTGGAGGGGTCATCCTCTGGCCCGGGGCAGAAGGTGGTGTCTGGCGTTTCATCAAAGCTGAGCAGAGGCTGAGGCAGGCCAGGGGATGATGCGGCCTGCAGAGGCTCAGGAGCGTCACCCATCAGGTCCATGATGTGAGAGGCTTGGGACGGAGCAACGGCGGGAGGCGGGCCGCTCTCCCACAGGTCCAGCAGACTGTCTTCTGAGGGGTCTGTAGAACGGGCCTGAGGGGCCACACTCTGAACAGGTTTAGTTGGGCCGGACTCCTGTACTGGTGCTCTCTGTGGGGACTCTGGGACTGTGGGAAAGCACATGTACACATATTTGGACTTTGTGACATGTTTTTTTTCAATTTGCACTATTGCTTTCCAACAACCAGCAAAAAAAAAAACAGAGTGTAGTGCATCTGCCGATAAAGGGGATGAGCCAGATCAAGTAGATTTTTTTTCTTTTTTTTACATTTGTTAATATTTTGGGTTTTATTTTGCAAACCTCTGCTTTATGTTCATCATAACAGTTTCCTTGTAGGAAGACTGTTGTGCTTAAACAATGATTTGACCATTTTCAAAGTACTGCGTAAAGGGAAACAACCAAAATGACAAAATGTTGCCATTGCAACGTGTGTTATAAACAAGCCAATTTGCCACCTACAGCTTTGCTATTGTAGTCTCTAAGCGAGAGTTTCCAGTTTTAAGACTAGCTCTGATGACATACTGTTACAGTATTAAGTATTGTGCAAAAGTCTTAGACCCCCTGAAGAAATTTTATGTAAAAGATGTTTAACTGAGCAGTAGGTTTTTTTTTTTAACCTGTAAATATTATAATACAAATAACACGATAAAGAGTAAACAGTGATGTTTATAATGCATATGCTGGCATTCCTAGGCTGCTGACAGAACTTCACACACATTCCATGCAATGACTGGAGGCATGGAAGAGAAATGTGGAGCCAAACCTGTGTTTTTCTAACCATCTCACACATCAACTACCGTACACAAACAAAACAAATCTTCATTCTTGTTATTGCTCTCCTGTTTGTTTGCACTGATTCGAATGCTCGCTTGTGTTTTTGCTGCAGATGCATTGCTCAGATAAATGGCTTTAAACTATAAACATAGGGGCCTAAGACTTTTGCACAGTACTGTAAGGTGGGAAAAGTACAACCTGTTGATTTGGTGAGGAGGCAGCCTGTACACACACACACACACACACACACACACACACACACACACACACACACACACACACACACACACACACACACACGTATATGTTATGTTATTTAAAAAATATATAATAATTTGATTTATTTTTAGGTAGGTGGCAAATGCAGAAGGAATCTTTATAGATAATGTTACAACTAGGAAGCCAAATTTCATTATCACAATGAAGAGGCTGGATTGCTCAAATTACAGAAATGACCCCAGAGAGGATCAGGACTAGTGAGATAGCCAACAAGATAGCTACAGTCAGAATTGGCCGAAACTACCGCAATTCCCAAAGGCTGTATGACGTATTTGTACAGTGTATGCTGGGTATTGTAGCGAGAGAGTGCTGATAAAGGAACCCATGAAAAGAGATTGCGTCCAGCCAATGAGACTGAGGGCTGCAAGGTTATACTACACAATACTGCAAAACATAGCACATATTGTAAAGGCCAACTTAAGGCCTGAATGACACTTTAAGAATAGAACATTGGGCCAAAATTGGTTTAAAAGACTGAAAGGTGTGCTTATATCACAACAAGGGGCTAAAATGCATGAGCTCTTATTACTAAGGTACATCATTCAGTTGTAATGTCCTTTAAGCTCTGCCATTTTTTCAAAGAAATATGACTAGATAAGAGCAGCTTTCTATTTATGTTATGTTAAGCATAAAAACGTAAAAAGCTCGGTTTGATGGGTACTGTAAGAATCTTTAGAACACTCCTGAGACTCACTGCTGAGAACACAGGTGACACATGGAGCACTATTGTCTCTATATTTTGGGAAGCTTTAATCAAACATCTGTAGAATATTTCTAGGAGACCGCCCGAAATAACAGTCACTCTTCAGCGTTTGGTTTATTTCCCTTCATCTTCAGGGAGCACTGATGGCGTTATAAAAGAAATTTACTGGCATGCGTCCTTCTTGCACTGATAATGAACAGTAATCCAAGTCCCAGTGGAGCACTTTACCACAGGACACCAAACTGTGCAGCACGGGCCACACAAACAAGTGCTGAGAAAGCCAGTGAGCTGTGAAGGCAATTGAAGCCTCAGCAAACAAATGAGTCCCAGGCCGTGCCATTTAGGCCTGTTTGCTGGAGAAGGATGATCAGAGAGAAGGGGAGCAATAACATCTTCCCAGCTGTGGGGCCTATTAAGCAGGCTGGAGGCTGCTCCATAAGTCCTGCAGAGTCTCCACCGCCTAATCAACCTAGCCTCAGGAGGCTTTGGCCAGATTTTTTACATAAACTGCTAAAGCACTGGAACGTGATGTACTTAAGATGTCTTTGTCATAACCAAGAAATACACCAATCAGCCATAACAGTAAACCTGATATCGTGTCGGCTTCCCTCAGTCTCCACAGTGACTGTGCTGCACTCTGTGCACCTTTCCGTCATAAGCCAGCAGTAACTTTTTGTGCTAAATTATCTCTTCTGTGAGATCGGACCAGCTTGACATTGCCTTTACTCCCAGCATGCATCAATGAGCCTTGGGTGGCCATGTTCAGCAGTTGTCCTTCATTGGATCACTTTTGTATGTACTAATCACTGCTTACTGGGAACAATCCTCAAGACCTGCCGTTTTTGAGAGACTCTGACTCTATCTAGACACTCTGCCATCACAATAAGGTGCTTGTCAATGTGGCTCAGATCCTTACACTCTCTCGTTTTTCCTGCTTCCGACACATCAACTTCAAGAACTGACTGTTTACTTGCTGACTAATGTATCCCACCCCTTGGCAGGTGCCACTATAATAAGATAATGAATGTCACTCACTCCAGCAGTCAGAGGTTTAACGTTTTGGCTGATCGGTGTGTATGGTAGAATCAGAATTACAAGTATATATTTGGGTATATTCTATTTTCCTGATACTGTAAGGGATGGTGCAACCCTGGGGACTGGATCTCTGCACCACTTCACTGTAGCCTTCTTTAGTTTCTGGGTTATTGCCTTTTTTTATTGAAAAACAAACAAAGTCCAACCTACAGCAGGAGGTAGCATGTTCCAGGGCACACGCAAAGAAGATGATGCTGAAAATTTAATATAGCATTCTGTTGATACAGCTGTTTTACCACCGTTGGGCTGAGTGAAAATAGGAGTAATATAACACGAGCTTTGGACAGAAGGTTATCTTCTACACGAAGGGACGAAGGGAAAGTTCACACGAAAATTCAGATATTAATATGGGAATAATATGATCTGTGTTACTGATACTGCCTGTAATAAGAAAGGCCTCAAATACATATTTAAACTGCTGTTCCAATGAAAAGAAAAATCAAAAGGCCAAGCGCTCTGTTTTAAGACAAAAAATTCTTGCTCTGCTGCAATGAACCCATTGGATTTTTTGACCAAAAATGCAGTCCATCTGTCCATAAGACATGTGTAATGCCTAATCTTAGTTTTGCATTGGAACTACAAGGTTAATGCAGCTAAGTAATGAATTTTGGCAACTGTGCAGACTGCACACATTACTCATCACACAGTAATCCCAATATGCTTCTGTAGTTTCTGACACTGTATGACATACCATTATCTATAAATAACTGCCTCAACCAATAGGAGCATCCTTCAGCCTTATTTCTACCTTATGACTCTTTCTTTAAGCATATTCTCTTGGTGGAAGTCCTTACCCCACTCCTTTGGACTGGTGTCCTCCTTCTCTTCCTGAATGGCGATTTTGGGAATGGGCGTGGGGGACACAGCGGCCACGTTGGGCTCTGAGAAGCCTTCAGCAGAGTCATCTGAGACACCAAAGGGATAACGACGTTTCAGTGTGAGAACACGAGCCAACAACAACGGCCCACAAACGCCCAGTGCAACACGCACCAGTCACAATATTACCACAGCACTGAAGAGGATGTACACAAACAGACCACACGGCACACCAAGAACTCAGAACGGTCGCAAGCAAGTGTATTCTCTGTCACAGTGTCTCCAGCCCCTTTCAGTGAGTGTTCAAGACAGAAGAGATGGACATAAGATGCATGCAGGAAAATGCCCTTGGAGAAGCAAGAGTATATGCTGGGATGTGGGAAAATTCTGAGTACACACTCAATCAACATTCCATTCATGCATGCTCAGATAGCAGAAATGTGAAGATTTCATAAATAAATCGCACCAAAGCGAGAACCCTAGAGAGTGCATCTTACAGGGACCAAGGAAAAACAACCAAATGGATTTGATGCATTCACTCTTAACATGAAGTGTGTAGTAGTGAAAGAAAAATTTAAGAATTAAAAAAAAAAAAAAAGCCCCAGTCTATTTTAAGTGGTGGATCATTAGACTACTGTCATAAAGCCTTGTATTTCCAACAGGCTAAAATCTGAATTCTGTTTAAATAAGATTGCTTTAAACAAAAAAAAACTTTCACAGTCAGCAAGAAACACAAGGCCTTAATATGAAATAATGATGCCAAAGACTGCAAAAATGTCCATGCAAACAGGCTAATCAGTGATGTCTCCAAAGGTATCTTCACAGAGCACTCAACACAAAGTCTACTCCATGGTTAATTATAAGAAAAACAGTGATTTCCACTAGAATTGCACTAAAAACAATTGCAAGTTGAACACATACAATTTGAGTGTCGTTTCAAGTGTCCATGCCCAAGAACTACCATGTAGGAGGAACGTGTTGCAATGGAACGTCTATAGCAGTCTCTTGGGAAAGGTTCCAACTACATTTCAAAGCCATATTAACTACTGCTCTTACTTAAGGACACTAGTACAGGTTTGAGGTCACCTATCATATTAAAAAACGTAGGGTATTTTATGTACAATACTTAATACAATTAAATATAAGTTCCAATATTATTAACCAAATGATTTTTAAGTTTTATTGAATATGCAAAGCTTTCTGTAAACTTATAGCATTTTTTACAACTGGCACTCCTTTACCAAGTCTGGGTCCGAGCCCCTGATGAGCAAGTCAAAGGTGACAGAGGCAAGTTAAAACTTCCTAAGCTGGAGGAAGAAACTTGGGAGGAATTATGTAGATCCCAACATCTCAACTCAACATCTCACCTACAGATTTCAGATAATGAGGCATTGTGGATGTTAACATTAGCACTTAACATTAGTTCTTAATAATTAACTTTATTCTCGGTTATAATGGCGTCATCTGCAGCTCCGTTTACAGCTCTAGACACATCAACCATATCAGGGTCTTTTTTTTTAACAGCTTCCTACTAATTATATAAAGCTAGAAGAGTAGTAGCGTCAGTGTAGGTCCTGCAAGAGAACAGGTCTTAGCAACCTGAGTGGAAAAAACACAGAACATGTGTAGGCTGCTTTTTGGGGGCTGCCGTTTAATGTCACAGAGAACACAACGTCGCCTGGTGAAGTTGGATGACACCGAGTGAACTCCACAGAGGTCACAGAGAACACAAACACAGTCGACAGTTACACAGGGCCCACAGAATGCACGCTGGAGGGCGCAGAGAGCGCCATCGTTACACACACACACTCACGGGTCAGGAGAACACGCAGGGGGGAAGCGCAGGCAAAGGCCCGTGCCATCCATCGCAGGAAGCATGGCGGAAATAAGGGAAGCGAGGGGAACATTGTGAGATTCAACAGGAAACTGGCCTCCCTGCTCTACCAAACTTCTGATCCCTAAGGCCACCACTGAACTAGGGATGGGTGGTCCGATACCTTAGATACCATGTGCTTTCCTTAACCAGTAATTTGAATTTTTAAAATAAATATTTAAAAAATAAAGTATCTATCAAAAACAAGCCTTATGCAGCTATATAATAACAGATCTTTTTTCAGAGGTTATTTTTGGGGCATTTTATGATTAAACACTTGCAATTTTGTGAATATTAATTCTGGAAGTGTTTAATTCTATGAAAATAAGCTGATGAATAGTCACGTATAGGTTTCAGCTGCACAGTTTAGTTATGACTAATGCAAAGCTGAAACACACACAGATACGATAACTGATAACACCTTACTGTGCAATAGGAGTTATCATTATATGAATGAACTTCATGAATTATGAAATACCTCGCTAAACCGTGATCTGTGCTGATGTTTCTCTCATGATGGAGTTTGTGTTGGCAATGACGTATGTGCCGTACATGGCTTTGTATTTAGTAAAACAGGCAAATGATCTGGAATTCAAAGACTGAACTTGTCTCCACATCACCACTACCTGGATCAACCGATATCCTCTCATCTCCACATCTAACAGAAGCTACTTTAGCTTTCAGATCTCAACAGACTCAAACACTGTTTGTCTCTACCGAGCATTCATTGGGAAAAAATGGCTGTATAAATGCGTTACACTATTTATAAACTGAAACGTTTGATAATTATCTTACTAAAATATAGTTTGTGATGAAAGCCATTTCATACCATCAACCTCCAGCCACCACTGGCTCTTACAGGCAAACTAAAAACACCCAGCAGAGGTCACTGTGGTACACATATACTTCAGTGCTTACACAGGCCAAAAATATGACTAGCTTAATTTTAATATTGGGCTGATGACAGTAATTGCATTTTTAAAAATTTTGGCCAAATAATATACCACCTATACATAAAGCTTCCATAATAATAATAATAATAATAATAATAATAATAATAATAATAATAATAATAATAATAATAATAATAATAATTATTATTATTATTATTATTATAACAACAATGATATTACTATTAATAATAATAACAATTATAACAGCAACAATAATATTATAATAACAATAAATATATAATATATAATATGTTTTAAAAACATAATTCAAAACAAAAACCTCTTCACAAAGTACACAGCTCAAAGGACAACGGATATTGCACACACATACTGACTGGGAACCTCCATAAAAATGGCCGTATGAATCAAATGGAGTCGTTGTGGTGAGATGAAAGGCTCAAAATGCTGAGAAAGACTACATCTAGTCTTCCTGGTTAGCTCAGAAGAGGATTTAGGCTAACATAAAAGCTGTCTGTCTGTCGCTGTCTGGTATGAAAAAGGAAAGTGCTTTCATCGGGCGCCATCATCTGCAAGTCCATTGCTGCAAAGAGAGAAGGCCACAGAAAGCCCAGATTTTCAAGAGAAAGATGTACCACTATGGCTAGACCAGGCTTTTAATGCCAGCTGCTAGGACTGCCTAAGCAAATTCATGACACTAGCACACTCAGCTGTGAAGATATCTATTCTGGGAAGAAAGGAATCCTAAAAATAAGAGCTGTCAGATCCACTCCAGTGCACTGCAGCTATGGTGAAAGCTCTAGAGAAGTGGTCACCAACCCTGGATGTCTACCCCTCCTGCAGAGTTTCAGCTTCACCCTTTATCCACTAAACTTGCTCCAGCTTGCTATTGCCTTCAGAAGTCCTGGATTAGCTGAATGAGGTAAGTGAGATTTGGGTTGAAGGTAGGGATTCAGTGTTCACTCTCACCACCATAACTGGATATTTTTATTTGTTTTTTAGAAAAAACTTTTTAAAATGTTCTAACTGAAGTAAAAATAGGCTATTTAACATACTATTATGGGTTTATTTTATTTTAATACTGTGGTTTTGTGTAACTGTTAGTCCCAAAAACATTGCTCATAGGCAGTTTGTGGTGATACAATGCTATTGTATATGTTAATGCTTATTAATCCTATGTTAGTGATAAAAGCAGCACTTCAACATTACCTACTTCTCACTTTTAGCTTACATCGTAATTTACATTGTTAAAAAAGTGTAATATTATGATTCATTTAATCATATTTTGGCACCCAAGTGACTCAGTGAACTAAGCGCTGGCCCTACTGTTGAAGGGTCATGGTTTGATCGCCAGTGTTGCTATAGTCCTCTGTAGCTGGGAAATAGGGGTGGGCAACTGTGACATTCACCATTTGCTTTGCTGAGCTTACGTGGGATCTCATCAGTACTTAACAACTATATTACAGACAGCATTAACAACTATATTACAGACAGCATAGTTAGTCTTGTTTAAGTGGATTTACTGCAGCAGAGTGTAAAATATAATATTTAAATAATTATTTAAAATAATGGCATTTATCATTTTGAAAAGATTTTTTTTTGCCTGTTTCAACACATATTTTCATGTTCATTATTGTGAAAATGCACTGTGCATATCACCTTGAGGTATGAAAGAAACAATTAAAGAAAGAAAGAAATTAATTCATGAATTAATTAACAAAATAAATGGATTTTGGCAGAATTCAATCTTTATATTGCATACAATATTGCATACTGTGATGGGAACATTGCAGTATTAGCTGACAGCCTTGGTAAAAGCCACTGGAGGTAGATGTCCAGAAGGACGGCTGGTGACCACTGCTTTAATGGAGTGTTGGAGAGCAAAAGGGCCTGTGGGGTGGTGTTGGGAAGAGGAAGGCTACTGGCTAATGCCGGTGATCCTGTAGCTGGTGATGCTGCTCTCAGCGAGGTCCAGTACCTACCAGGTGGCCCTGGCTGCTGCCGCCGCACATGGGGCGGGGTGCGAGGGGGGGGCGGACTGGGCTCACACGGACTGTGCTGCTGCCTCAAGAACGGACTGTCCAAGCGGCCTGGTAGACAGAAGACAGGACGCCCAGGGCAGGACACACCAACAGCCACGCAAACACACACAGAGCGACGAACACAAAGGAAAGGCCGGCGAAGGACAGACAAAAGGACATGAAGAACGACAGAAAGTGTGTGGGTGGGAGTAGGTGGAGAGAGAGTTGCAGTGAGTGAGGGTGAGTTGGTGGATGTTACCACGTGAACATGATTGTTCATGAAAGGTGGACATAGGGACAAAAGCACCAGTTGGTTAGTTTTCAGTGGGTTAAATGTTGAGGGCCGGTCATCAGGAAGATGGAATAGGGTAAAGGAAACAAAATCCAAAAAAATGAGTTCACAACCAAAAAGGGGCGAAACGATTAGAGGAATAGGGAAATGTCGGGAGGGAAAAAAGAGAAAGGGGAGAAAAAGTTGTTAGCGGGATGTCTTCACACCCTGCAGAAATAGTAGGCCTGTCAGACAGTCATGTGTGCACTTGTGCGGAGACTCTCCTCAGAGCTTAGGCAGTGATAGAGTTCGGCTCTCCATATAACTGTAGAAAGATCATTATCTATCTATCTATCCATCCATCCATCCATCAATCCATCAATCCATCCATCAATCCATCTATTTCTCCATCTGTCTATCTATCTGTCTATTTCTCCATCTATTTATCCATCTCTCCATGTATGTCCATCTATCCATCTATCTATCCATCCATCCATCTCTCCTTCTATCTCTCCACCTATCTACATATTTTCACAATTTTCCCCTTTTTCCTGATTGTAGCTGATCAGCAAAGACATGTTTGGTGTCAAAACTTTGCATCGACACTATGAGGCTAGTGGAACTTCAAACTGGAAGTACATGATCATGATTCATGACCATTACCATCATGCATCACTCTATAACAGACATATGTTTCTTACACTGAATGGCATACTGTTCTCTATAAAAATGGACAAAAGTAATTATGATGCAATTTTGCCACAATGAAGGCAATTTTATCCAAAAAACAAACATTTTATCCACCTTGATTTCCGTTCAACCTCAAGATTATGGCAGAAATTTCCATTTGGAAATGGAAGAGCTGTAGATCAGTTTTCAGTGAAGTAAAAAAGGATGTTAACTTGTTACTGTTTTATCTGCCATTAAATGTCTCTCAGATGATCTGGGACAACGCAGGCAGTGCGAATACAGCCTAAAAGTGGGTCAGAACATTACAAGCATAAACCTCTTCAGAAAGTTTTTACGAGTTAGTTAGAAGTTAGGCTAGAAGTTCAACAGAACCCTCTGACTATAGTCTGCCTTTCTCTCATGCAGGTTTAGGGTTTCTCTGCTGATAAATACCAACACTGGCATATAATCATTCAGGTAAAGCAACAATAACTTACATTTAACTTTCTTAGAATGCAATTAGCTTTTAATTTGTTGTCTGCTTATGCCTTGGTGGAAGTTATGTTAATATTTCTTGCAAAGCATCATGGGATGTGCCAACACAATGGATAGGTGACAAAATGCCATCCAGTGGCTTACTACATAGGCAAAGTCTATTTGTGATTATATGGCAACTTCATGGCTTAACGCTACAAAGTTGTCTCTCCCATTTGCACTGGTTCTCCAGATCTGCCCAGTTCTGCCCACATATTATCATGTACATTTCCAGCTTGTTCTAGACTTATTAACTCTAGAACATGTTTGTGTGCACTGCTAGGTTTGGCAGTATTTTTATGCAATTCTGAGCTGCTTGGTGATTCATGGCTGCTGTGTCTAGTGCGACTATTGTCGTGTTTGTCGCTCTTGGCTATGGGTCGTCCCTGTGTTTTCCTGTCTGCCTGTGTTAATTGCCCTGCTTCAGTATGATTAGTGATTCTTGTTTTCCCCAGTAAAGCTTGTTTGCATATGCATCCAGCCTGCACCGCCCTCCCTCTACTACAGACGCTGATTAGGGAGGTAAAAGCTTACATTACTTGTTAGCGCCACAAAAACTAAAGAAGCAAACCAAACATGTCTTGGGTGATCTGTAAGGGGAAAATAATTCCCCAAAGTAGTGTTTTGACTGTGTATATCATACAATAATCTATAACTATACTGCTGACATACTAAAATGGTGTGCTATCTTGATCTTTGCCAGGACATGCCTCCTTGTAGTCTTCCAGTACATGAAATCTGCTCTGAATAGCCAGAGTGAGGATTCCCCTACACATAGGCAGATGGTCTCTCCACTGGTTGTTTAATTCACAATAAACTGACAGATTGAGACCGGGACGAGTGGCAGAACAAACAGAGTCTCAAAGTACCAGTTTAGCATCTCTCCCTCCCTCCCCTTTATCCTTTTATTCCTGGTGGTAGCCTTACCGGTCCTGTGAGTGGCGACTGGTGAGGTGTCTACACTGGTGGCCACAGCTTTCTCTTTCTGCTTGAAGAACTCCCGTGGATTGCTCGTCCGTTGGGCGATGATGGCAGCTGCCTCCTATCAACACATTAATGCCATGAAAAGGGCTGCTTCATACAGTGTATACCCACACACATGCACACTCCCCTTCAGCTGCTTCAGATGCAGTCAGGTGTTAACAGCTGCCTGTACTCCATAGAAAAGGATTGGCAGCAGAACAGTCATCAAGGACAATGCCAAGTGTTGGCTAGAGTGGTGCAAATCACTCCTCTGGCTTTTGGAAAGGTGAAAGAGGTTTTTAGGAGTGAGCACAATCGAGCACCTTTTGGGTGATGTAGAACAGTGTTTGTGATCCAGAACTAATCATCCAACATTACTATTGAACCTCATCCTCATAGTCCTCACAGCAACGTTCCAACATCTAATGTTATGCCTTTAGAAGATGTAAGGATACGTTTGGATTCTTGCTCAAATATCACCATTATGGCTTACTACTGTTATTACAGACCATTACATGGGCAGCGGTGCCCTGGTTACGGACTTGCCCATGTGATCGGAGAGTCAGGAGCCACTGAGGCACCCTTGAGCAAGTTTCTGTCCTGTAAAACTGCTCCCTGGGTGCTGCTAATAGCTCCCCATTGCTTCACGTGTGGATATGTTAAATGCAGACACTATTTCACATCAGTTTTAGAGCAAAATAAATCACCCATCTAGAACACCCTTAATATTATAGAAGTAAAGCTACCACCATCACAGTGAGTGCCATTTTTGTACAGGTTCTTACTCCAAAAACAGTAAGAGGAATCCCACTGACCCACATGCAAAGCCCAGAAGAATTTCTTCCAGCACAATACCAGTTTGACCTACATCTAAACTAGAATTATGTCTCACCACTTGCATTCAAAAGGGGCTTGTCCAGAACGTAGTAGTACATTTGTAATTTTCTAGGCTGTTGCAGATTCAGTAGGTCTACAACTCACAAATCAACCCACCTCAACCTCTGACTCCTTTTTCTCTTGAGATGGGTCCTCACAGCTGGGTTCTGTCTGAAGAGAAGAGAAAAAACTACAGTCAGTTTCCAGTAGGGGGCAGCAGTAAGTACACGTTTCTCAATGTATGGTTTAGTGCAGAGGTCCTGGCGGGTCACTGTCCAGCACAGTTTGGTGAATTCACTCCTCAGACACACCTGGTTTAACTCACCTGTTAATTGCCAGGTATAGTGAGTGTGTTTGAGGAGGATAATGACCAAACTGTGCTAGACACCAGGCCTCCTTGGCTGTACTTGGGCACCTAGTGAGCTGTCCATCCACCTTAGTTAAAGTGTTATGATACTAAATTCACCATATTGTGATTTTAACAATTGCTACAAACTTCTGAAACATAACTAAGACACTCAGAGAGTTTGTTTAGAAATAATAATAATAAAAAAAACTTTCTAAACAGGTCAAACCTAGTATGCAAAGCATACACACTCTTACAGTCAAGGGCTGAGTCCTTGATTTCTCTTTGGCTTCCTCTTCCTCTTGCAGTTTCTTCCTGTAAAGTACACACACACAAACACACACACACAGAGCAAAGGACAGTTACAATAAAGGCCAATGCCTAGAGTTTGAACAGTGTGCAAGTAGGTGCAGACGTACTTACCTGTGTTCCTCAATCTGCCTTTCTCTTTCACGGTATCTCTTCTCTCGCTCCTCTTGCTCTTTTCTCTCCAGCTCCATCCTTTCCTCTTCAAAACGTTGCCGGTCCTCTGCTGCCTTCTTTCTCTCTTCCTCCTTCCTCAGCTCTTCTTCCCGCTGTTAAGAAGGTAGCAAACATAGTGCTGAACTAAAAGACTGATGTACAATTTAGCTACCAAGTAGCCATAATCTTATGTTAAAATCCTCACCTTTAACTATTAATCTCATTAAAACTTCAATGTGTGTTACTTCCCTATATTCACAATACTATGGTAACAGGTGCACGCACACCAAACAGTTCTAATGACTTTTTGTGAGGGACAACCAATTGAGAAGCTCCCCCCAATAACTACACACCTTTAAGAGCAAGAGCTGTTGTGTGTGTGTATATATATATATAGCGGACATTTTACTTGGATTGTTTAAAAACAGTAGCTGAATTCCCTGTACACGTCTGGAACTAAACACTAAAGAACTATAAATCTCTTTAGTCAAGCAGTGCAGACGCACACGAAAAAAAGAACTATGAAGTTGTTCCTACAATCCGAAAGCACCTGTTGACTATTACCATGTCACCAAAATTATCTATACTATATCTATCATGTAGGCAAATTTCCATAATACCTACTCTACTTAGTAACTACAGTGTCATAATTATATACTATTTATCTAAAATGTTATAATATTCATGGTATTTGGCCACCATGTAACCACAATGCCACGGTACCTATGCCAATGTTTCCAGGAGTTTCCTGGTGGCCTGTACCGGTACTGCAGGTAGGCTACAAGTGGTCACTTACAATAAATAAATAAAAAGTTTAACAATTTGAGTCATCAGACCTAATTTTGATCAGGAACTTCCTCTTGTCATTGGCATGGCATTGTAAGTGATAGAATGATCGTTTGTTGGGATTTAAGGTTTAGTGGCCCCGAGAAGAGTTTCACGCCTTCAGAGTTCTTCACTTCAGTTTCTGTGCTTGCATGTAGACAGAATGTTGTGCAATATAAACACTATTGTCACTGGCCCTTCTAAAAAACAGAAACCCACATCTCTCGAATCAACACTTACCAATAATCTGAACTGCAATGGCAGGAACACCGACTTCATTATCTTATAATCACTGCAAATCTGCAAACCACCAGCTGCATTTGTGGGTAAAGTCATATCTTCTGACACCATTATTGGTACCTTATGAGGCCAAAACAGGGCTCTTTGAAACATGCTGAATGGCTCCTCTCTCTAATAAGCACTTCCTTATTAGCGCTAAAGCCAGAACAAAGGGATCAATGAGCAGGTTGGGAACAGTGGGCCAGTGACGGCCACAGTGTGACATACATCTCCAGTTTAAAAGAGCCCCTCCTACAGTAGAATCACATCTCTACCTTAGCTTGTTCCCAGAACTCCTCACGGTTTATTTTCTTCATTTCAATCTCTGCATTCGTTTTCTGGTAGGTGGTGCCCTGTGGGAAGGGGTGGAAGGGAAAAAGTGTGAAGAAGAGCTAATTGGAATCCAAGCTTCAGCGGACGGTCATGTTGTGCAAGTGAGGTGTGACGGGGACAGTTTGCCTATTCTGCCTAAAGTGAAAACAGCCAGAACTCACAAAGAGCAGTGAAGTAAACAATTCTCTGGTAATTGCATAATGACTTACACCAGAATACATTCTTGGGTTCCGTACTACTGAGTCAATACAAAATTACGCAAGGCTGTTGTGTAAACTAAGGAGGAAGCTGAATGAATTGGGACTTTATCTGGACTGCCAAAAGCATTGAATCCACTCGATGCAAATGTGTACATCATTTCCACATGAATGCAAATGAGGAATGTTGTTTTTTTTTCAGTTTACTCCCAATTCTCAATAATTGTGCTGAGTTAATATACCATTACTGCATAAATGATGAACATTCATGTCTCTCTTTTTTAAAATGCTTTATCCCATCTCATCATACACTCAGATCTACACTATTACTCATTAATTGAAAGACAAGACTGTCAGATGGATGGCGGTCACACCGCTATGTCGGACAAACAGGCGGAAGAAGCTGAATTGGTTTAGAAGTGAATGAGTCAGCCCTGTTTGGCCGGTTACAGAAAGGAGCATTGTCTCAGTTCCTCCTGTGCTAACAATATGACTCGGAGTGGGGGGCCAGCTTGAGCACTTCCTTTTAAAAGCGGCAACAAGCTTGAGCTCTTGTGTCACACTTCACACTCACAGAGATCCTTTCACAGACAACTTGGTTTGACCACCGTCCAGCAGAGGCTGCAAGCATTTACACACACACACACACACACACACACACACACACACACACACACACACACACACACACACACACACACACA
>JBBPDA010000025.1:2377911-2396283 GCA_037974385.1 Arnoldichthys spilopterus | reverse complement strand
ACACACACACACACACACACACACACACACACACACACACACACACACACACACACACACACACACACATACACATAAATTAAGTCCCTCCCCAGTCACATACAACGTGCTCTGCGTTCTCCTCGTCCCTTGTTCGCAGACGGCTGAGGACCGGACTGGCCACAGGGCCTGTGCCATTGGTCAGTCTTTGCCCGATGGCTGAAGGGTCTATGTCATCCATGCTGCTGGCGTTAATGATGACGTCAACCCCCTGATGAAAAAAAGAGAAAAAGAAGGAGAAAGAGAGAGAGAGAGAGAAAAAAAAGCATCATTGCTAGTGCTGCCAAAGTGCCAAAGCATGTAACCCCAGGCAACCCTCCAATGAACAGGGAGGACTCTGTAAGTGTGTGCATGGCACAGTGGGATTGTGGGTGAGAATATTAATGTGAAAGTAACGGCCTGCAGAGAGGACTTTAAAGTATCAGGGGAAGATAAAAGCAGGTGAATTCTCTCTCTGAATAACACTGAGTATGTATGTCCAGTTTGTTGGACCAGTAAACACATCTGCACAGTGAAGCTGTGGCCCAGACCCAGCAATACAGAGCACATCATTTCAGATGTTTACAGACAATTCATGCATGAGGTTTTACACCATTAGTCAGTTACGTATTAAAAATGCCATATTCAAAATTTTTCTTCTATATTACCCACTGGTTTCAGTTATACCATTCGGCTCAAAAGTTGTGGGCAGTAGTCTGAAGTGTGAGTAAAAACACTAAATAGCAGTAGAAGAAATAAAAAAAACAAAAACAAACCAAAAATGTAATTAATTTTAATATCATGAGTAGGAATCCTGTTAGAGGAACACCGGTTCGGTTCCTGACATCTGGGTGCACTGTAGTAACTGTGTGGATGTACTAAATTCCATCAGCACCTGATTTAAAAAAATGAACGACTAGACTTTCAAATCAACATTTAGTGTACTTACATAAGTAAGATATTTGCCCAGCCTTGTACTGTATGTACCAATAAAACATCATAATTCATAATATTCATAATTCATCATAATAAAGTGTTTTGCTATAATGCTTTTAACACTGATACATGTAATGACCTCTGTCTTGCATAGTTCCTGAAAGTGAAAGTCACTATTTGTCATTGTGAGCACACAAAATGTGACCTCTGCATTTAACCCATCACACGTGGACACGTGAAGCAGCAGGCAGCAATCAACAGCGCCTGAGGAGCAGGGTAGCGGGCTGGTACCTTGCTCAAGGATACCTCTGTAGAGCCCGGGACAGGACCTGAACCTGTGACCTTCAGGTACCAAGTGCAATGTCCTAACCACTAGGCCATCACTGCCTGCAAATGCAGAGGTCGCATTTTGTTTTGGTGCCTGGGTGTGTTCATGATGACAAATAGTCACTTTCACTAGACTGAGATTGTCTGGGGTGTAGGAAACATAAACTTAAGCCACTTTCAACGTTCTGGTCCTTTGGGAGGCTGCAGTGACATGATTGACTCCCAACAGCCAGTGAGAGCACTATCTAGAGAGCTACCTCTGCCGCACTATCTGCATTACTTCTCATCATTTCAGCATAAATGATTGGACTTAACTACTGTAGGCTGTATGGGCAGTCATATCATATTATGACGTCACCACCATAAGGCATTCAAAACAGGCTGTTTTTATGGCTATACAGACTACATGGATTAACCGGTATAGTTTGAAACATGTTTACGTCATTTAGATATTAATGTTTATGCTACATGTTAATGTTTATGTTGTCCAACCTCTTTAATAAAAAAAAAAACCAAAAAACAAGAACATTGTGATTTCCATAATAAGAGTCCTTTAGAACACATACACTGCTGTGGATTTCCCCATCTCTACAGCCAGTGTCCTTTACAGCCTCTCCAACTCCTCAGTTCATTCTTCATTCCCATAATCTCTTGATTGTTCTGCCTCTGCCCATCCATTTTCTCTCCCTCTCTCTCTTTCTCTCACTCTCTCTCCCACCCACACGTCCCCTGGCTGAAGCCATGGAGCACATAAAAGGCAGCGCAAGCCGTCGTTCAGCATTGCTGCTACCGCCAGACACCTCCGCTACAATCACCCTGAAGAGAGGCGCGTTAGTCATCCACAAGAGTTCTCCGCCACGTACTACAGCTGTTAGGTACCGTGGTCTCCCCCTCCTCATACACACATACTCTTTGAGGTCCACCCACAGATTCTAGGAATTTACCCAGCTGCAAAAGCACAACTCGAAGATTTAAGAGACGGTTGAGTAATAATGGAATCATGTTGGCACAATGCGCTCAACAAAAGTGCTACATTGGCAAAAAAAAAAAAAAAAAAAAGCTGTTACATCAATTTCAGGATGGTAACACAAAGGTTGATGGTATTAATAGAATCAAAAAAGAATCAACAAACAGAGAATGTAGCCCAAATGATGTCGATGTAAAGGGCAGCGACACCATTCGGGCAGGGGTAGCCTAGTGGTTAGGGACATGTACTCATCATCAGAAGGAATACTGGTCCAGGTAGCACTGCTTCTCAGGTGCTGATGACAGCTGCACGTGTGGATGGGTTAAATGCAGAGGTCACATTTCATTGTGGTGCACTTCGTGTGATGGGGTGTGTTCACAATGGCATATATTTACATAGTTTTATTTACAACAGTTGCAGCTGCCATCTTAAAGCCTGAATTTCGTCTGTACAGTGGCTTATTATTACAGATAACTGTATGTGACAGTGTCAGAAACAACAACAGCGAGTCTGTCTCAGATTACTGTCCAACTTAAAATGGCTTGAGGCGAATGTGATTCAGACGTGGGATTTGCACTATGCTCACCAGCCGTCATAAGCGTATCATTTTTTGCTACATTAACCTGGAAACAAAGCAAACTTTAACATCAAATTTTGTTTAAAATAACTGATTACGGTTGTTTTTGCCTAAACTGTCAAATACATCATGCAAGGCTCATCGTCTGTTTCAGTGGTTTCTTGCCCTTAGTGACACTCACCTGGAAAAATTCAGCAATGGTGGCTACATGGCTGGCACAGGCACACTTCCTCGCATCAGGCACGTCCTCCCCTACCTGGACACACACCATCAAACATTATCAGTACAACTTAAGAACAAATCCATCCGCAATACCGTCCTGCAAGAGAACAAGATTAATTAAAGACCAGAACATCATAAGCGGCACACTTTGTCTCCTGAAACGGCTTTCAGCTAAACCTCCCATGCTGTTCCCAAAAATCTCCAATGAACAATCCCATCTCAGTTTGCTCATTAAATAAAATTGGCAAATAATAGTGATCCTTTATGGGCTTTTTGCTGGGGACACTGGGAGCATGTCCTCACCACTTTTTTGTTGAGGACCATTTCATTTCATTTAGAAAGATCATTGACTTTTGCTCCCACAGCCTTTTGAAAATGATCACCCCTTAAGGTCAAAAACACACCCCCCAAATCAAAGAATATCCCCCCTGTAGTCAAAACATAAATTAAGTCACCACAACAGGGTCTTCCCATTAGATTTTGTATGTTCCTTTTTATGAAAACTGTTCATTTTGCACTGTCTAGGAGTAGTACAGCATCACCAGTGGAGCATCGTTGGACAGCACAAGCAGGACGATCTAAAAGAAGAGAAAATTTAGTCACCTAAACTAAGGGAAGGAATAACTCAGCTCTTCATCTTCGTCTTTATCTGTGGCATCCTGATTTTAACCACTGACAATAAGAAACCTGTCAACTGGCACTCTTAAAACCAAAGCCACTGGGCAGGTCTGAAACCAGTAGCTTCGATTACGAGTGTTTTTTAGTTCAACAGGAAATTCTTGGCTTTCATAATCAACCACATCTGACAGATACAGCAAATGGTGGTTACTTTGCTGGACTGAATGTGCCTTTAAGATCCAGTTCACATCACATCGTTTTCTTGTTGCCAGTGTATAGAAGGAAATAGTGAAGGGACAGATGTTGGCAGAGATGCATGTTCTTTATCTAGATAGCTCTGTCTCGATAGAGACGTCCATGTGCCGATGTGGGCTATTGCTTCACAAAGGCTCATTAAACTTCAAATTTGAGAAGGTCTGTGCCTTTGTTTAGCAAGGCCGCTACAATGCCTCCACTTCGAGCAAACAGTAACAACAGTTCATTTTAAAGCATTTTCACACCAACACCTCAAGTATATCAAGTCTTATCTTTGCCTGAACAATACAGACCAAAGCAGTGCAGACTGACAATCAGCATCCATTCAAAACAACATACTGACACAATGAAATGTGATTGTAGTGTCAAACATATAAAATCCTTCATAATGGTAGTAGAGAGATACAGTAAATAGCGGAGATCTAACCAAAAACAATGCTAAGCCATTGTCCTCAGGTTCTGAGTACAAAACTTTGTAGCGCTTTACTGAACAGCAGTAACCATAAGCCTTGCATGAGTCTACATAAACATTATAAAGTGCTATTCCATCAAGCATCAGTTTTTATGAAGGCTGCTTTATTTAGCAAGTTTTAGCAAGTGCCAGCAGGTGTCATTTACGCTGGGACACTTTTTGTTTGGGCCCATTTCATACCCACCACTTTTAGAAAGAGCTATAAATTTAAAAGCCTAACCTCCAACCAGTGTGTGAGTAAGCACCAGCCTTGAACATGACAGGGAAGGCAAAAACTTTGGGCTGAGCATGTTGATCTGTGAGTGTTTGGCTTTGTACGGTGTTGGTGTCATGGCGTTGGAGCTCAAGCACCCTTGACAGCCTATAGGTGCTGGTGGGTCTTCCACATGAGCATTGATCACCTGTACACTGTGTTGTTCCCTACACTTGCTTTGCTGTTGTGTCGATAAAGCAGAGAACGTGAAGGTGGGTTAGAAACTACAGACTCCTCAGGTTCTGCAGTTTATGGGGTGAAATGACCGTTAGTGGTAAAGGTTAATAATAAAGACAAATATAATTACCATATGTATCAGGAACACCTGCTATATTAAGTACACTTATGATCTCAGTAAGGCTTAAATTAGGCTTTGGGTCATGTTCGTGTTATTCAGTGCTAGTTGTCAAAACAATTCCCTTATTAATCTTATGAAACTGAAGCGTGGGCTCACACATTTTATCCCTGCAAGGAGCAAAATGGACATTTTAGGTTGTACTGTAAGCCACAGCTTCCAGGCATGTGTCAGCAGTGTTGTACTGGCCTACTGGCTATGTATGCCAGCTCAGCGACAGAATATTTCGCCAACCAGTCCAAAAATAGATCTCTGATTTCTCTGAAAGGCTTAAAAGTGTGTGTCTGCACCCTCCATCTGATTTCAGAACAATCACAGCGCTTGGAGGGAGTGTGCAGTGGGCTGAAACTGAGTGAATGCTCGTTAGTCTTTTCTGCCACTTCAGCTCTGCTCTTCTGCCTTTGCCGCTCTACACGACTCCGCTGTGCGCTCTTACTAACGGCTTGCAAATCGCTCCATCACTTAAAACTGGCCTGCAGCAGAAAGCAGACACACACGCGCACGCTCGTTCAGCGGCGAAAGGGCATTCGCAAGCAGCCGCACTCACCCAGTTGATGAGGATGTAGCGAGGCAGGGTGGCAGTGGCCTCCTTCAGGCTGCAGAAGCCAAACATGATGCGGCTGTTGTCAAAGGTGACCGTGATTGCTGCCAGGCCTCCACCTGTCAATCAAGAGCGGAGATGGAAAAAGGTTCAGTCATGAAACGACAGCTCAGTTCTGGCCATTTTTAAGCCTGCGTGCATTCACAATGTTTGGACACAGCATGTTTTTCCATACCACGTTTCAACGCACACCACCAGTCTGACCTCTACCTACAGTCAGGTACTACATTTCCCAAGCGAAACAGGAATGAGGTTGCTTAATGTGGAATGAGTATCAGTTTCATTCAGAACCTGCGGGCAGACTCCTCTCTTCTGTACTAGCAGCTTTCTGGAAATAGATGAAGCTTGGTTCTAAAATAAAATTAAACTTCATAGAGAATCCCCACTGGCCATGTATTATAGCCAGACATGCAGTGATAAAGAACATCTTAACCTTATCACCAACACCTTATCACTGAATCTTGTTTCTGCATTTTAAATATGCTGTATAATGTGTATCAGCAGTGCCTGTTAGTGCTAGGCCTTTAGTTTGGCCTGTAAATGCCAAAATTCAGTTAAAACGTACACAAACACGAGAAAGAGACACATTATGATAATGTTATACTGAACACACCTAATCCTGCACAATTCTTGATCAAATTGGATTTTTTTTTTGCTCATTACGGTCACTTCTTTTTCTAAATTCTTTACCATTTTAATTTTGTAAAGAACAATATTTATTCTAAATGTTTATATAGTGACACTTGCAACAGGTGCAGCATAACAGCAGCTCAGAGATGAAAATAAACAATGTTTACACACATGAACATATGTATAAATATGAATAAAATAATCAATCTTGTTTGTAAAACACACCAAAGAGAAATCATCGTAACCTGTGCTGTAAAAATCAACTGTAATCTATAGTCTAGGTCTTGTTATGAGACTAGCTTAGCCACACATTCGTATACAACATGCTCTGTATCACTGAACATAACATTTCAGCAGCACAAACGAGGAAAAAGCAAGCTTGTTTTAGAACAGCAGCCATGTGGCACAGCAGCAAAGAGGCTGAGCAATTTTGCACATGTCTACTGACATGCAGGTTAAGGAAAGCTTGAAGCTTTGAGAGGAAATCTTGCTACATGTGGTCAAAGTGGCACAGACGTTTTGTGATTAGTGCTTCTCATTCAAAATGTGCTTCATGTAGTTGTTCTCTCAAGGGAAAAATAGTGACCCGTGCCTGTGGTGGTGATTCTTGAAGCTTTACTATGCAGAATGGGTTGCAGAATGGACACTGTTCTTGAAACCAATCACGTCTGAGTAAATGACTCAAGAGGCTGACTTTAATACGGTTTTCTGTGCTGCACTAATATCACTTGCTTGCCTGACTGTATCTACCTAGACACCATAGACTAGGCTGTTTTCTGTTCCCGCAAATATATCTCTAGTTCCCAGAAATGATTAGGCTTCTCTGAACACCTAGAACACCCTGGGTGCACAAACTCTAAACCTGGATCATTAATTACATTTGCAAAGCCATAAGCTCGGCGATTGAGTTTCAGTTTTAAAGTTATATGAATATAGACACCTCCAAGAAAGCGTTTTTCATTTCATCTTCGCACGACACACAAACAGATACCCAGTTTACATCAGAAAAGATGTTTTCTCTTACAAACAGGTTTCAACTGAAAAAATGGAAAAAAGTGGTACTTTATTACTAGTGTTATCAGCCATGTTGATGATGATGTCATACACTGAACTCAGGGTTGAGGACAACTTCTGTACTTTCTAAGTAGGAATTCCCAATTGAGGGCTCACTTTCTTTGGTTCTTCCTACTCAGAGGTTGGAAATTTCAAGCTACAGCTGATGGCAAAAGACGTACTGTCTTTGCCTTGATGTGGATTTGAACCACTAACCTTACGTGTGGCACTGCTCTTTCCATTTCAGTAAGGCCCACCACGAGTGACGATGACCAAAATCATTGCATGCGCAAGCACGAATGGAGACGGGGAGGCAAGTTATGAGGTGTAATTATCAGCTGTAACTTTAATATCCGTTAATAATAGTCATTTCCTATTGATCAACTAATAGTATATCATACCCCTAATTATAGTCCCAGACTAGGCTTAGATTTGATCAGGAACGCTGGCCAAGTAAGAAGGCCCCTTAAACAGAAAGTGGCATCTGAAGCGGAAGGATCCACCGAGCCAATTATTAGAGCGCAGATCTGGGTTACTGATCTCCATTCACTTGTATTGGAAGCTTAAAAGCTTAATCAGAGGCAGACAGACAGACACAGGCCTCTGGCGGAAGTCAAGGAGACAAGTGCGTGTTTCTGCTTGAAGCAGACTAGCAGGCGGCCCATCCTCCAGCCTCAGACAAAAGAAGACATTGCAGCAGGAAGCAGCCCCGTCCCCTCGGCTCTCGCTAATAATTAAACCTGATTTGAATGTGAAGCAGGTAGCATGATGTAATTACGCTGCACTGAAACAAATACGCTTCTGTTATTGGCTCATGAGCATGAAATAATAAACGCATCTCAACTATGGCACAATCTCACTCAAACCTTCTTCCCTGCTGACAACAATATGCCTTGTTCAGAACGATGGTCTCTGAACGCACCGGCTTTACCCTGCTCCACTCCAGGCACCGAGCCATTAAAGTCATTATTGCTAAATTACATGTTTACTCTTCATGTACTGAAGGGGGGGATGAGGCTCCACGTGGTTCGATCTGATAAACCACAATGCAGATAATGAGGTGGCATTTGCAGGCAGCTAAATGGCAGCTGGATCGAATATGCTTCAGAGACTAAACTCTCATTCCATCGGTTATTGACCGTAGACAGTGGCCAGGGAATGCAATCATTTCCGATTTATTGAGCCCAACCTCTACCGCAACGCAGAATGGATTCTAATGGCAGTAACCGTTATGATAATTACGATGTGGCAAATGAGTGTTATCAGTCTTACGTATGGTAAGGTGAATGACAACAGAAAACCACCCACCTCCTGATGAAGCCAGTGTCAAATCATTGCTTTCGTCTTCATATGTGTACAAGGCCCTGTAGAGCACAGAGAGAGACAGAAAGACAAAATCCAATTAGTCATGATGCATTAAATAAAGCAAAACTTTCTTGCACATCTTCCATTTTAACTAGCATACTCGATAGAACGGTGTGCTTCGTAGGGGTGTAAATCTGTATCGATGCATCAACCAGAACAGTGCACGATCCGACGAACTGATGTGACCAATAAAAATCGACGTGTGCGACCATTTTACAATTAATTTGACTTGAGCAGTGTTTTGTACTGAGACGCTGTTTTTGCTTATGACTACACTGCTGTATTTGAACCTTTAATAATAAAACGTTCACATTATAATTTGTTGGCATGTGTGAGATCATGGAAATGTAGCAGATTGTGGGAAAGTTCATCATGTTTCACACTGACCGCAGACCCCAGCACTGAACCCATCACATTGCAAATTTTAAGGTGTGGAAAATGTATCAGATCGATGGCTAAAATAATTAATGAAGGATCGAATTCTGATATAAATGTACACTCCTAACGCTTATGCGGTCTTTGACACTGTGTGACATACTGTTTTCTATAAAAATGGACAAATGTGTTCAGTTTAGATTAAGTTCATAGTCATATTCAGGCAAAAATGGAACATCATTACCAGCAATGAAAGTCTTGGACTCGGAGCCGCCACAATTTGCATAGTCAAATATTTAACATTAATAAAGTAATAAAAGTAGAATAAAATATTCACAATAACACAAGGACTGCGACAGCAGTACCTTTACATACAGAAGGCATGCACCTGTACCACCTGCCACACAGCAGGAGCATGAAGAGACCATGAGTGGGATGCAGCTAATTGCTGGATAAATTATAACCTTCCATTACTTAGATAAAGACAAAACTTGAGACACCAAACATGGTCTTGGTTGACTAACTATAGCTGGGGTAATGGGGAAAACTATGGAAATTAGACTTTCTGCCAAACAAAAGTAAAAGTGACTATTTGTCATTGTGAACACACTGAAGCACCACAACGAAACAAGACCTCTGCATTTAACCTATCACACGTGCACACATTAAGCAGCAGGCAGCGATCAAAAGCGCCCATGGAGCAGTGTAGCGGGACGGTACCTTGCTCAAGGGTACTTCAGTAGTGCCTGGGCCAGGACTTGAACCTGTGACCTGTGTCCCAAGGGCAATGGCCAAACCACTAGACCATCACTGCCCCAAAAAGACGTCAGAACAAGGCATGAAGAACCACTGCATTGACTATAATGAAAAGAACGCCACCACCTAAAAAGCAGCTAAAAGCAGCAACTTCAAGCAGTGGATGATTTAAACCTTTCCCGGGACATTTCCAAGCCTTTAGTGACCCAGCTCTCTGGCATTCGTTCTGTAGGGAACAGCAGACTGGGAAGCGCTCTCCACCGAGGGCAAAAGCAGTCCACTTTAGGTCAAGGGTGCTGTTGGCTCGGAGGAGAAAATGGCATTATGGTCCGTCACTGGAGAGTGTGGCGTGGGAGGGTACCATACAGCACCCTAGCACTTGTTGGCTTTCTATAATAATCGCTGTTTTTAGGACCACATGGACACTCAGCTAAAAGAGTCACTCCAATCACAATCCCGCAGAGCCACACAAATCTGAAGAGACATTCAGTAAAGCATGACTGCTCTGATGGGATGCAGCCTAGCGCAGCTTCGATGCTTCACGCTAGCTTTCATGGAGGTACATGTGACCACGTTCTGGCATCAGCTAATCTCGTCCTCCCATCGCGGTGACAAAATGAGTGGGAGTGTGGTGCTACGCTATCGAGCACAACAAATGCAAGAACAGAAGGTCTAATGCCATAAGCAAAAGTATGAAGCGGTACAGAACGCAAATGCCCCCCTCTTCTAATATGCAGAGTGTTTGGCTACGTCTACACGGTGCAGACTGTGCAGCGGAATCCTCCATGCAAGATTTAGAGACATCACTGCAGCATAAATAATCAGAAACATGCATTTGTAGAAATGCAGCACAGAAAATGAAGCATGGCAGTAATACATGCCACAGTGTTGGATGCAATGCCTTTAAAAATGCATGATGCATTGATTGGAACAGTGTCAGTTTTGCAGGACTCCCAGGACACACAGCCCCCTTTTTGGACAGGCGAGATGGCATACAAAGACAAAATCCATTTAGCCATGATGCATTAAATTAAAACTTTTTCACTATCTTCCCCTTTAACTAGCGTACTTGATGAAACGGTGTGCTTAGTAGGTGTGTAAATCTGTATCGATGCATCAACCAGAACAGTGCACGATCCGACAAACTGATTTGACCAATAAAAAAATGAAGTGTGCGTCCATTTTACAATTAATTTGACTTCATTTTACTGTGAGCAGTGTTTTGTACTGAGATGCTGCTTTTGCTTAAGACATTTTCAATGTCTTTAAAAATGCATGATGCATTGATTGCAACGGTGTCAGTTTTGCAGGACTTTCTCTGGACAGGCAAGATGGCCCTCTCTCTCCCCATCACTCAATGTGATAAGGGTCAGCATGATGGTCTGTGAGCTTACATAACAGAATTAGCATGTTGCAGTTAGCATTCTCCTCCATGCATGTTGAGCACATGTTCTTCACCTTTTCATCCTGACAGCAATGTGTGATGTGCAGACCTAAGCTAGTGTGTGTTCAGTGCCCTCGACTAAACTGGGAAGAAAAATTAAGCAGTAAAAAAAAGGTCAGTATTTGCTCACTTTGACCATTTTTTTTTACATAAAATGGGCTAATCTAGGATCTAAAAAGATCTTAAAAATATAATGGTTTACTATTCTTATCTATATTCCACAAACGTGTAAATAAATTTGTGCATTTAATGTATGTACTCACAGCTTCCATGATGCACTGAATTATTTCCAAACGAGTCATGATCAGACTGAACGAAGCATTTTTTTTATGCACAGAAAGAGCCGGTGGATATGGTTAAATTTGTCTCTGCCTGCTCACCCTGCTCTCGCCTTTCTCAGAGGCCACAGGGAGAACGCAGGCGATGCCAGCCAGGGATTTGGCTGCTGACAAATGACAAGCTCCAACATGGAGGGGCGGCGAACTGCCACCATCCTCCAGCCTGTCTCCATTCCACTGAGAGGCTTAAAAATGGCAACATGGACAGGTCCAGCTCATCACACGTGAGCGGGTAGGGCCACTGCCCTCCTGTGGACCATCACGTCATGGCATACAAGACTTGGAAAAGGCAGAGGAGGGGCATGGACTCTTGCAGGTGGTAGCCTATACCTGGCAATAGCCAAGGAGAAAAGGACAGCCTAGCAGCTGGGTGGTGCCGTCACATCCAGCAAGAAAACAGCCCAGGCAGATGGTGGTCTAAAGGAAAATGGAGGCTGGGAGGAGGACAGCAGGAGAAAGTCAGTGGGATTAACCTAGACATGCACTTCCATGGATTTGGGGTCTAACCCATGCATTTCACTCACCCAGTCAAAGTAAACAATGTGCAGTGTGTGGGACGTTATCAGGACAGGGCTGATATATTTAAATGCATGCTCTGGCTAAATTTTGTATTTTTTTTGTAGGAACAAACCTTACAAAAAAAGCATCAGTTCTCATAAAAAATGACAAATATTCAGAAGTACAGCTAGTGTTTAGATCTGCTATAAGGCGGAGATTCTAATTTCAGTTGCTGTACCATTGCTGGACTATGCAATTTTATCTAACGAAACAGAATTTGCAACCATGCTAACAGCAGCTCCGTTAAAGGTGCAATCTTATTCATGCATACAAAATAAATCAGATTTAAAAATATTTTAGTTTTATAGATGTATAGAGTTATAATATTTTATAGTTATTAATATTAATATGAATTTTGAGAAAAATCTTATTGCGCACAAGAAACTTTAATGGATGATGTCGACTGATGAGATACATGGGATTTTGCCATTTCTCTGAAACACCTGGCCCACAGTTGCTATGAAAGAAAGCATTTGTACAGAGCAGGTCAGTTGGGATAAAGCCAAAAATATACACGGTTATAATAAAGAGTCAAGCTACATGTAATTGTTACGATCCACTCTAGGGCCACTGTGTCACAGGATTCCTGCCTGCAGTCTGACTGGCTATCTTGTAACAGACAGGAAATCACATGACACAGTGGGCAAGGCCTGCACTAAGTAGAGACAAGAGGGACAAAAAGCAAACAACTCAATGCTGACAGACACACAGACAGAAGACTGTAGAAATATACTGATGGATGTAACAGCGATGTCACAGCCATCTATGGCCAGGCATCCAATAGAGCACAATTGGCTTTAGCTGACGTAACAGAGCTTGCGGTTTCCTCCAAGTGTGCTGAGGTGCCCAGTGATGTTGCATTAGAAGCAGTTTGAAGACTCAAAACAAGCACGTGGTAGCTTTCACCCTCCTAGTGTTGGTGATGTGATATGGGACTGGTGGGAGTCCTAACTAGTGGGTGGAATTGGACACAACTATGTTGGGAAGAGAACTGAGGGGGGAACAAAAGATAATTCAACATTAAATATGTTAAAAATGTTAAGATTTAACATTCAGTAAGTTCTAGAAATTATTTATTTCAAAAAATGATTCAGTAACTATGAAAATAATAGGTAAGCAATGTAGTTATGAGACTGTGCAAATGGAAAACAGGGCCCACATGCTTTTTCCATGCTAATCACCAGCTTTATCGCGTCGAATTCTGCTAAGCATGTGGAAATTGCATCGATCCACAAAAGCATGCGAAAATAAAGTGCTAGAGTGACCTCTTCAACCACAAAATGACCTTTTACTCTGCCCAAAAACTCCCCTGTAGTACCGAATTAATCTGTTCCTCCTGCCTCACCTTGTCCTGGCTCCTTCCACTCTAACTTGTTAATCATCTGCAGCCATGGCCCTGAGGGGGAGCCGCTCTCATCCACCAAATATTACCCTTCCCGTCAGGCCCTCAGCCTGAGTCAACCATTAGCTCAATCCCGGCCTGTCCTGCGGTCATCCTGGCCAGGGCTCAACAGGACGGCCAGACGCAAAGGCCATGGGAGGACATTGGAGAACGAGAAAAGAGAACAGACACTAACAGACAGGAAAGGGGAAACTATTAAGAAAAAACATATGTGAAGAATTGCAACTTAGCAAGTGGCACAAAGAGTGAGAGAGAGAGTGTGAGAGAGAGAGAGATAAAGACGAAGAGGGAGGGGCAGCATTTTCTGTCGTAGCTATATAAATAATTCCTATTTTTAAAGCAGACTCGTTTTATTATTCATAAAAGACTTCCATGACCTAGAAATGCAGCTCAGAACGGCGGTGGGTCCAGAGTGCGGTTGAGGGGGCGTCGGTATGCGCAGGCCAGGGAGCGGGGGGCCTCCTCCATTGTGTCACAGGGTGGGAATGATGCTAACAAGCTCTCAATAGCTACGCTAATTAGTCTGTTCCCTATGACACACTAAGCTTTAGAGATAGCCCTCTACAAAGCCGCAGCAACACTCAACATTCGCCACTGAAAAGACTTGAGCGAGGAGGGGAAAGTGAATAGCACAAGAAAATACGCGGTCCCTCAAATGTTTGGGAACACCCAGACTTCTTGTGAAATTTCCAGAGTAATGTCTGCTTTTCACTGTAACTGTCATTTAGCGAGAAAATAGTCAATATATCTATAAAGGTTCTATTCTATCCAAGCCAAGAACCATTTAGGATCCTAACTTAAAAAAAATAAAAGGGGGATACAATGTTTGGAAGTTGAATTCTTCTGTCAATAATGTGTTATTCTGTTTTCCTGACTGTGATTATGTGATTATTATTTAAAATATATCATTAAATTAATGTCATTAAAAAACTATGAGAAAGTTGGGTCTTCCCAGACATTGGGCCAGCATCTTTTCTCATCCCAAATTACACTGCAGGCACAGAGGTGAGGACAAACAGGAGTGAGGGGAGGAACAAGGGACCAGTCAAAATGGCAGCTCAAAAATTACTTCTGTTTAGCGCCTCCCAACTCATTTTGGGCCATGTCATCTACAATTACTCCGCCGCTTGCCTAAGCATCATCTACTAATCCGATTGTCTCTCGGAGGGTCGCCGTGTCCAATCTGCTCTATATCCATGACAGAGCACTTTTTTTCCTCTTTTTTTTCCAGGAAGCCAAAGCAATCAAACATTTCCCAAGTACTGCCTACAGTCTCGTGAACCAAAACCACATGCAAAATACATCTTGCATTAATGAAAAACCAGGCATTTCTTGCTTGAGCGGTTGCATATGTCCCTTTCAACGGAGAAGGTATTATCGGCCCTTGTAGAGCATTTGTAAGGGATTAAAGAGGGTGTGTACAAATATTAGGTTAAGAAGGGACATTTTATTCCATTTCAGCTGACGTCATGTATGTGTTCTTTCCAACTGAGTAACAGAACATAAATAGTGTAAATAGTGAAGAATTTAATAAAGGAATGGCTGTTTTCAGGGCCTATCAGACGTTCTTCCAGTTTTCTAGTCCATCTTACCTTATAACCCACTAATACCAGATATTTATTGCTGAGGTAGTCAAGAAGTTTTGAGAGACAGGCCTCGATGGTGTAATCAAGCTTCTAGTTCCTAAGTAGAGGTCAATTGCACACCAACCATGTCCTTGTTGGGGCAATATCATTCATCTGTGTAAACCTGGAGCTTCCACAGCACACAGACTTAAACAAAAAGCCATTTTCAGTCATTCAGAGTATGTTCTTACCTAAAATCTAATCTGATGACTAAGAGGGTTTAAATACTTTTGCAATGCATTGTATGACTGTATAGATGTCCAAGAATTTAGCATGAATCCATATGGTAACAAGTGCACATCCCAGTGCAATCACAAAGAGAGGTGCTCAGTAAATTGAGCATTACAGTGAAGGTGTAGGGAGAAAAAGCGTTAGCTGATGTCATTCATTTAATGGTGGACCTCCAAGGTCAACTGCACGAGTGTCCACCCTGTTGTTGTATAAATCGAATGACGAGGTTAGGTCATAGTTTTGAGTGCCAACCCACCTGTACGAAAGCTACAATGGCCCGAAGGCCATCTGAAACTAGGCTTTCTTGACCAGTAATCAATGTTGCTTGTTTAATAAATCATTTAAGGCTGAGTAACTGATCTAACTTTCATAGGCTGTGTCTTTTTACAGCTTTTATTCACAAATTAGATTTTACTGACCATAAAGCAGGTTCTGCCTCGCAAGCAGAGCACCTAATGCAAAAGCAGGCGCACGCACCTCTGCCATCATACAGTAATTCACTTTGCTGTGCCTGTATGTAAACAGCGCAGGTCAGCAGAATGACCTGCCTCCAAGGAATCCGGATAATTAACATTGCTGGTGCTCTGCACAGTGATTGAATTAAAAAAGGCAGACAAAACAAATCGAAGGAAGTTTCTCGCTTTTAAAGAGGAACATCTAAAAGAATGTTTAGACCTTTAATTATAAGAAATTCAGTCGGTTCGAAGAGAAGAGAAAAAAGAGAACGAGAAGAAAAGAGAAGAGAAGAAAAGAGAAGAAAAGAGAAGAGAAGAAAAGAGAAGAGAAAGAGAAGAGACGAGAAAGAGAAAGAAAAGGAGAAGAGAAAGAGAAAGAGAAAGAGAAGGAGAAAGAGAAGAGAAGAGAAGAGAAGAGAAGAGAAGAGAAGAGAAGAGAAGAGAAGAGAAGAGAAGAGAAGGAGAAAGCGAAGAGAAGAGAAGGAGAAAGAGAAGAGAAGAGAAGAGAAGAGAAGAGAAAGAGAAGAGAAAGAGAAGAGAAGAGAAAGAAAAGAAGAGAAAAGGGGAGGACATACACCCCATGACCTTTATCACAAACAGATGAGTATGTCCAGCACTAAATGCCATAACAGGAGTTGTATTCGTCCTCGGGAGAATTCGCACATTTGGTCAATCAGCCCCGGGATCAGGAACATATCCCGATAATCCACTGGCTGAATTAGAGATGGCGTATCCTGCTCCAGCTGAGGCTGTTATTTAGGCACAGGGAAAAGGAAGTAAACAGCTACAATCCTGAGTTAATGCACTTGTCTGCCTGCAGCAAATGGGCACACTCCACAGGATTAAAGTGGGCTCTTTTAACATTTCCCTTTTATGTTTATTTTCTCCTTTTTTAAATACCAAATCCGCCTCAGTCGCTAGAAACATGGCTTAAGACCAGATCACTCTTCACGCATGAAATGAAGAAGAGAGCGAGAGAGAGAGAGAGAGAGAGAGAGAGAGAGAGAGAGATGCTACTCTATGTATGCTACAGGACACTCGAATTCTCTCAAAGATGCACACACTTACATTTACATACACACTTTAATTCAGTAAAAAGGTTCACATACCTGAGGAAGAGCGAGCAAATAGGCCAGAGCGAGCGTCATGTCCCGGGGAAAAGCGTCGCTAGCCAGTTGGAGCAGAACTGAGGGGTTACAAATGGAGGAAAGGGGGGGAAAAGAGAGAGAGAGATGAATATTTCAGGTTTATTACCGGAAGACAGTCGTCATCTGGCTCTGACATTCATTACAGCACGCTGCTGAAGAAGAGACAGAAAGAAAGAATGTAAGAGAGTGAAATAATGAACAAAGACGAAGTGAAGGAATGAATGAAAGACAAAGATAAAGCAAACAAGACAACAAAGAATCAATGAAGGCAGAAAACCTTTGTGCCAACAAAACCCAGAACATTGGGATATGTTTACCGCTAATGTCCAGGTTTTGCATCATTTACGCCTGTAGCACTTAAATTGCATTATACCAGGACGTACACATACATCATACACACCATGAAAATCCCTATGAAAAGGAAGTGACTTTCTCAGCATGAGCTGCCAGCAGCTAATTCTTAGTGATGTTTTCCCTGACAAACCTAAAAAACACTGAAAAACAGACAAAAAAAGAAAAAAAACGTTCAGCTTTGTAGGCTGTAATCACTGTATTTCCTGGTAATGTACTGGCTTCTGTAGTCCTCATGGGAATTTTCTGGGAATTGCAGTCAATCTTGTGCAGGTAAACTGTTTGGCGTGTTCACACTTAACCCCTTACCAATTAATTACAAGTAATCTTGCTGAGTAAAAGTGAACATGTGGAAAAGGGATGATTGGGGGTTGGGGGGTGGGGGGTGGATAGACAAACAGATGGATGGACAGAGATTGAATAAAAACTCACAATAAAATCTTGCTCCAGTTATATACTTAAGAGGCACTTCATTAGAAATACCTACCCTGTGCCTACACTACGTAGTGGGCAGTCATGGTGTAAAGATGTGAGAAGTACGTTTATGACCGAAGGGTCACTGGTTCAATTCTCTGACCCAGCAGGACAAATGTGGGTGGGAAGAGTGAATGAATAGCACCCTCCCATCCTTCTACAGTCATGGCTGAAGGGCCCATGAGCAAAGGCACCTAACCCTTAACTACTCTCTGGGCACTGCGTCTACTGCTCTGGGGGTGTGCTCACTGCCGTCTTACGTGCCCTTACCATTTCAGTGTCACTGCTGTGCTTAGGACAATTCACCACCCATACCTGCTCACTCAGGGTGTTTTTGGGGTCCTGACCAATGAGGAGCCAGGTAAAGGTGCGTCAAGAAAAAAGATGGACAACAGGTCGCAAATATAAATTAATTAATTTATATTAATTAGTTAAAGTGTTCATATATGGCCAGCGCAGCTGATACAATGAATAGTGAGTGTAGATACAAGGCTGTGTACCTAATGAAGTCTCTCTCTCTCTCTCTCTCTCTCTCTATCTCTCTCTCTCTCTCTCTCTCTCTCTCT
>JBBPDA010000025.1:2364767-2377811 GCA_037974385.1 Arnoldichthys spilopterus | reverse complement strand
AGTTATTTTTGTGACCATTTTGAGTTTTTCTTTCATTGACTGAAGGGTACCAACAATTTTGTCCATGTGTGTATTTACCTCTGTTATAGAAAAAATATCAAACTTTTAGGCAGAGAGAAGATGGTCTCGCCTAACAACTAGATTTTGCTAAGCAGTGCAAAAACATGTAGCACTGAGATGAAGCGACACATACATCCAACTTAAACTGCACATATTACACCTGAACAGGGAAAAGTATAAACAAGACTGAAGAACTGAAATTTTCTAACAGGCTGTTTTAGCGAGAGAGGGAGAGAAAAACAAGGCGAGAGTGTGATGCAGAGAGAAAAGGAGATGTCACCTGCTTTCACTCGGGAGTCAAAAACCTGGCGTTGACAATCGGGAACACCCCGAGATGGGCACACAGCATAATTAGCAGGTAGAACACGTGCTGCATTTGATGTGATGGAGATGAAGGAAAAAGTGTATTAATTGCAGCAGAAAGTGGGGGGACCGGAAGCGGGGGACTCATTAAAGGAAAAGGTTACAAACATTTTAATCAGGAGAGACTGGCAGCAGGAAGAGGTGGGTGAAAACAGTATAATGGGGTGGGGGAGGGGGGTGGTGGGCTGTCCTCTAAACCGATGTGAGTTCATCTTTAGCTTTAAGGCCAGATGTTCACACAAACCTTTGTACAGCCCTGAACCATGCACAAATAAAAAGAGACGATGAGAGTTAGAGAGAAATGAGGAGGAGAAATGATAATGCATTAAGTAAAAAAAAACATACTAGAGAAAAAAAAACAAGATAAAAAATTAAAGAAAGAAGAAGAAATCGAAAAAGATGCATCTAGCTGCACGCAGATGACTTGCGAGAGAGGTGGGGGGGAGCGAGAGAGAGAGCGCGAGAGAGAGAGAGAGAGAGAGAAAGAGGGAGAGAGAGGAAGAGAGAGAGGCAGAGAGGGGTAAGAGAGGGGGATGGAGGGAGAAAGAGGAAGAGAGAGGGAGCGAGAGAGAGAGGGGGGGGCAGGGAGAGAGAGAGAGAGGAAGAGAGAGAGGCAGAGAGGGGTGAGAGAGGGGGATGGAGGGAGAGAGAGAGAGAAAAAGAGGGAGAGAGAAAGAGAGGAAGAGAGAGAGGCAGAGAGGGGTGAGAGGGGGAGATGGAGGGAGAAAGAGGAAGAGAGAGGGAGAGAAGAAGAGCAAATGCTGACATTTCAAAATGGTGCACAGCTGCACTCGAGCGAGCCCTTGCACAGTGTAGTGTGGAGCAAGTTCGGCACGTCGGCTTGACAATTCACCAACTCCAACAATCAGCAGCGTACACTCCAACTAGTCTCTGAGTGACTTGTAGGGCCTGCCGCACTACTTCCAAAACCCTGTGAATGGAATCCACATTGCTATTGTGAGCTTGTGGGCGTGTGGTTTTTAATTACAGCATGTTGTTTGCTGTCAGGACATGAGTTCCACTAAAAGAGGAGTATCTCAAATGCAAATATCAAATAGGCAGGGGGTAGGGAGTCGGAGAAGAAGTACTGATTGTGCCAGAGGAGAGTACAGGGTAGGATTGTCAGCATAGTAGAACATACCTAGTTGGACAGATACCTAGTAGGTCTATAGCAAAATAACACTATGGATAAAACAATACTAAAAATTATTATTACTGAATTTAAACACAAAACATTCAAATTCTGCTTAAGTGAAAGTGACTATTTGTCATTGTGAACACACAATGAAACATGACCTCTGCATTTAACCAATCACACGTGCACACGTGGAGCAGCAGGCAGTTACCAGTCGGACTGATGGGGCAAAACATGGTGCAACATGGCTGCTTTCAGTAGGGGTGCTTAAATTAAAAGTACTTAGACTTAGCAGTGATCCATACAACTCACCAAAGAGCCTTTGGTCTACAGGCACTGACATCTGGCTGGGAATCAGGTTTCCTGGCATTTATATCTACCTAATCTTGATATTTGAAAAGCCTGAGGCCTACAGAAACTGTCATGAGAGTTGACTGGTCAATGTCACTGGCCCACTGGCTCTTGTGAAGTTGTAAGGATCACTGTTGAGTCCAACTGCCTTTGTTCTAGGTTTTGCAATCTCTCCTACTTAAGGCAGTTTCTGCAAACAGCAGCAATCCATTTTCTTCTCTTTTCATTCTCTGTCGGCCGTCTGTGAGAAGCTCAGGTTTCTTGTAGAACCCTTTGTATAGTCGGCAGGACTCTTTCCCCCCTTGGATGTTTTATTTGTGTTTTCACTGCATTCGTGCTATATATAGACACTCGCGAAAGTTAGTCTCTCTTAGAGAGTGTAATAGCAGTGACCCCCACCCACTCTGCTGTCATGTGTATACCCTCTATAGCCATATCCCTGCCTTTTAGATTTAAAGTAGCATTAGCATTTTATTAGCCTATAGAGGAATACAACACCAGCAGATTGTTACCCTGTTTAAAAGTAAGTTTTGAATCTTATGTGAATCATTAGGGTTGTAACAATGAATCGATCTGTATTGATGCATCAACCAAAATACCTCACGATCTGATGCATCGATACGACACATAAAAATTGATGTGTGTGTTTTTTCCACAGTTAACTTTACTACATGCTACATTTTACTGTGTGCTTTTAGTGTTTTGTACTGAGAAGCTGCTTTTGCTTATGACTACACAGCAGCATTTGACCTTTAATAATAAATTGTTGAGATTATAATCTGTTTGCATGTGTGAGATCATGGAAATGGAGCAGATTGTATGAATTTTATCATTTTTCATACTGACAGCAGACCCCAGTGTTGAACCCAATCAACCGAATCACATCAAACCAAATTGCAAAATTCGAGGTATGGAAAAGTGTCGGATCGCTGGCTAAAATAACCAGATCGGATCGAATCATGATGCAACTTTTACACCTCTATGAATCATATTATAGCCTAAAAAAACACGTGCAACATAAGAAAGGAAGAGGAGGCAGAGGACATCTGGTGGTGCTGGCCTGCAGGGTCTGGGGGATTGGGAGGATGAGGAGAAAGCTGAAAGGACTCTGAACCCCCACGTGGCTTTAGCACCGACAGCTGTCAGGATAGCAGAGCATGACAAAGGGATTTCCAGCAGGGAAGTCAGCAAGTCTGTCTCCAGCACTACGGTGAGCAAACACCAGAAAATGTGCATAATATTCAAGTAATACTCCCCTGAACCACTAATTACTAATCCTAATTAACATAATAACCTATTTATTTAACCTAATAACCATCTTTTATTATTTGTCATGAACCTAGTATTCAGTAACGATGATCTGGGAACAACTATTATACTAATATGTACGTTAAGAGAGAAGGGGCTTAAAGTATAGGCTACACACAGGCACCTGGAGGTACTTCTTTATAGGAAATCACACTGATAATCCTATTGTTCCTGTTGTCAAGCTGTGGCTGGGAGTCAGTCAAATATCAGGACTGCCTTATCATTCAGGCTAACCCACGATCATTCTCCACAGTCGTTACATGGAATAAATGTGGCTGTATAGCTAGAAAAAGAGATATAAATAAAGTCACTGAGGGTAGTGCCAGGATTTGGAGCTCCCAGACTGGGGACGGCACCTGTTTGACTGGATCAGTCACCTGGTTTTTCAGGATAAAAATCTGTAAATAAATTTTGTGTAATATTTATGTTCTCTACTGGCATTACCCTTTAATTTCCTAGTGAAGTTACTCAAACTGCTTGTTTGGGTTGTTGGATGGGTTTCGATCTGATTAGAGAGGGCGAGAGAGACCGAGAGAGAGAGAGAGAGAGAGAGAGAGAGAGAGAGAGAGAGAGAGAGAGAACACTCAGGTTACAGAAGGAGCGTCTGAAGCACGCACCATGTGAACTAATGTTACTGCAATATGAGCAAAAATTAGCAAACTTGTAAAACATGACAATAAAATTTGTTTCATTTCTTCAAAGCAGTGGGTCAGTGGGACACTTAGCAGCTAAGCAGGCCAAAGTTTTTTTTAGCAGATCAACCAGACAGTGCTGTGTTCTGTGTGTAGATGATGCTCAGATAGTAGTACTAAAACTGAGTGAAGGAGATCGACAGACATACAGACAGACAGAACTGCTCACTTTTAATGCCTGAACAGAACTTTGTCCAATGCGCTTGAGGCATTGTGGAATTCTTTGTGTTCTATGTCTTTTTTTCAACCCTCAACCAACCTCACCTTCTATGTGTCCCGGGACCTAGAAATGAAGCACTGGGGAGCCCCATGGTTTCTTTTTTCTACTGCTAACTTTGTCACATGCCAAGTGTTACTGCATTTCCTACACTGTTAAGTGAAGCATAAACACTTTAATGACAATATGAGCATGTACACAACAGAGTCAAGTCATATCATCTTTGTAGAAGAGTGTTAGCTAGGAGAAAACATCTAATGTGCCTATCTGGATCTTTTAGGCCTGTAATTTACTAGCTGCATAAAATAAACAAATAAAGAGAATGCAACTGATAAACAGATGTTTTATTATTGTTAATAATGTTGCACTATATCAGGATCACATCTTTTTGGCTAAAGAAGTATCTGTATCAGACAGATGTCTCGATTTGGCTGATATTTCAGGCCGATATTTGATAATATATCGATTGTTCTCCAGAAGAGCAGTGTATACATACCCTCTAAACACACTCTGTTAGAATATCTGCATTTTATTCATTTTACTGTGAAAGTAAAAGCCAAAGTGACCTATTTTGTCGTTGAACACACTTAATCGCACACAAAGTGCACCACAACGAAATGTGACCTCTACATTTAACCAATCACACGCACACATGGAGCAGTGGGCAGCAATGGCAGTGTAGTGGGACGGTACTTTGCATAAGGGAACCTCAGTGGTGCCCGAGTCAGGACTTGCAACCTTCTGTTCACAAGGGCAAGGTCCTAACCACTAGGCCACCACTACTGTATATGTAACCCAACAGAAAAAAATTAGATAAACTTTTTCATAGTGCCAATCAAGGAAAATCTCTAAATTTGGATATTTTTTCCAGGTTTAGGTATCAACAACTATTGGTGGGCAGTGGAGGCCTAGTGGTTAGGACATTGCCCTTGTGAAGTGAAGGTCACAGGTTCAAGTCCCGGTCCGGGCACCACTGAGGTTGCATTGAGCAAGGTACCAACCCACTACACTGCTCCCCAGGCACTGTTGATAGCTGCCTGCTGTTCCATGTGTGAACGTTTAATGGGTTAAATGCAAAGTTCACTTTTCGTTGGGGTGCTTGAGTGTGTTCACAATAACAAATAGTCACTTTCACATTTATATCAATGTTTGCAGACATATTTCTTATTTTGGTGGTGCCCTATTTATTATACATTTTATTACGCCATTGTTGTGGGTATATAATCTTAGAACTGAACGTTCTGATACAGAAGGTAAATAAACCTAAAATGGGATTCATTATAAAACGATGTAAATAAAATAAATTGAATGTATAGATTTAAAAATGAATAGCAATGTGAAAATGAAAGCATTAAACCACTATTGGGTGAGAAACCAAAAGCCCAGGTTAAATAAACATGCAATCCACTGCTCCACTGTATCTGAGTGCTGTAGTGTTGTCCTGAGGCAAACCCACGTATGCTTTCAGTGTGTTGTCAGAGACAGAGAGAACAAAAACATGACTCTCTGGTGTATATGCGCTTTCCTGATTAGTGCAGATCTCCTGATGACTGGAACTGTTCCTCCTGGATATCCCAAAATCCCCAAATTGAAATATTAATAATTCAAAGTGTCTCTTTCATAGTGAAACTGTTTAGTGCTGCAAGCCAAAAGCCATTGACTTATTCATGACAGGAAGCCCCCTCCCCTCGGTGCGCAGGAAAAAACAGACAAAGCAAGAGAAAATGGGCGAGAGAAAGAAGAAAGGAGCAAAACAAAATGGAAATCAATGCAAGCATTTGAAAGCAAGACGGAATGCAGGGGACATCTGCCGCTGTGTGCTGGAGTGTGCCGTAAGCCCTGCTGTGAGAGTATCCATGCCACAATCACAGGGGGACACCACACACTCACACAAGCATGCATGCATACATTTGGTTTCATGCCTGTTCCGGACATGGGGTAGATTCTATATTTTCTGAGCTTAACCTTAATCTTGAATGAGCAAAAATATATATTATATACATTTATAGAACTTAAATGTATAGCTGTTGCATAGAAGCGCTTTATGAAGTCAAGATCATTACACTGAGATTTTTTTGCCCTTAATCTGGATGAAAAACTGAAACACACACACTCACTGATGCATGCAAGCAAATGCTTACACGTGATATGCAAATATATTTAGTGCACATGCGCAGAATACAGTTTGAGCATCTAATTCAGCACAGTCACAGTTGGGCATTCACACACACACACACACACACACACACACACACACACACACACACGGTCCGCCTGGTCTCCTCCTTCCTGCTCATCCCTCACGTCACATGTTAGAACAAGCCCTCATCTCCACTCCCCATGGTCCATCACCAGGACAACCAACAGCATCCCTGCCGTTACCATGGCAGCGATACTGCAGGGGTGTGTATCTGGCAGTAACAGCACACAGGACAGTGTGTTCATGCAGCTCACTGTGATTACTCTGCTGTGATGCTTCAGACCCGTCCGTCCGTCCGTACACACACACACACACACACACACACACACACACACACACACACACACACACACACACACACACACACACACACAGTGTATTTGCCCGTTAATAGAGACAGTGCACATCTGAGGCATGGACACACACCGCTTCAAACAGCCAGCTTACAGAAACATCTGTCTCGCTTTTCCTGCTTTGTGTTCAAAATGAGGTCAGCTGCACGGAGTTGCATGCAGTAGTCAACGTGGGGAAAAGAAACTGTAACTTGCTTGAGCTTAAACTGTGATGAACGCTACTATAAGTAGCCTACATCACACAGCCAAAGGCAACTCATAGGTGGAAATACAGTCAGTTCTTGGCTAATGCAGGAAGAAAGAGCTTGCCAAAATAATAATAATCAAAAAGCAAACTGTTAAAAAAAATGTTTTCAAAATCTCTGAATAAATTACTGTCCCAGAGAAAGCCTGGCCAGTGGGTAATTAAAATGCCTGGTGCTTCCTCTTGAGAACAGTGAAGCATCCTCAGCAGTTTGGCCTATTTACAAACTGAACCACTGCCCTCATTGCCAGCACTAGCAGGTCAGCTTCAGCTGTCTGAGTCCTCTGCATGTGTGTGCGTGTACATGTATTCATCTCTTTGTAAGGACCAAAGGTCCTCATAATGATACAAGACATTCTGTAAAAGTGGGGACATTTTGCTGGTCCTCACAATGAAACATGCTGCTTTCTCCACAAATTCAGCTTTTTTTAAGGGAAACCAAAGAGCAGAAAGACCATGTTTTGTTAACTGAGGTTGAGGTTAGGGTTAGGTTTAGGTGTTGGCATAGTATTACTGAAATACAGTAAAGTGAACATCAGTGGAACATACTCACAATAATACCAATGGCAATATTATATATATTGTTGAAGGACCATTTTGTCCACTTAGCCCAGATGTAATTAACTGTCAAAGACATGTTCAGTGTCCAAATGTTGCAGCTGTAGTTTAGAACTGAAGCTATGAGGCTAACACTGCTAACAAACACTACAACTCAATAGTCACCCAGATAGCCCAAAAAGCTTCCATGAAAATACATAATCAAAACTCATCTCCACCCACTCCAGCGGGAGCCATTTGTGCTATTTTAGCGACTATTGAGTTCCAGTAGCCTCACAGCTGCAGCTGTACACTCCAAACAGGTATTTTTTGAGTGAGTACATCTGGGGTAAGTGGAAATTTGTGTAATTGTACGTTTTTGCCAAACTATTGCTCTAATGCTACAGAACATGTCGTCTGACAAATGTTATTGTGATACTGACCTCTGCAGCACTCATATCACAGATGTCTGCCATATGCAAATAGGGTCTTTAAGCAATCACAATGTTTCTATTGTGTGCTCTGTGCATCCTGACCATTTGCAGATGTTGCAGTCAAGTGTGATTACCAATGTAATGTGATTATTAATCATTTTGGTCAAATCATTTGGTCAGTTTTCTATTACATATGGCAATGTGCAGAACAATTATCGCAACATGTAATTCCCATATCCTACAGCGTGAGCTGGAAACAACTCAACTGGAATGCACCAACCACTTGCTCCTAGGGGTGTATTATCACAAGTTTCATCACTATTTGATTCTACATCGATTCATTTAGCCAATGACCTTACAGTGTGCAGCAATGTGATTGGGTTGGATACTGGAGTCTGCAGTCATTATGAAATATGATGAAACTTCACACAATCTGCTCCATTTCCATGATCTCACACATGCAAACATGTTATAACGTGAACATTTTATTATTAAAGGACAATTACAGCAGTGTAGTCATAAGTAAAAGCAGTTTCTCAGTACAAAACACTGCTCACAGTAAAATGGAGTCAAATTTATTATGGAGTGAACACACAGATCTATTTTTATACTGATACGTCGGATCATTCGCTGTTTTGGTCGATGCACTGATACAGATCGATTAACTCTTACACCCCTATTTGCTACACAGAATCTCAAAATACCATTGTTCCAAGAGGGTTCTTCTCTGAACTACCTCTCTCAACCAACCCCCCCACCCACCCCCACTGTGAACCCCAAAGAGGACAGACACCCCTCCACCACAACTTCCCGATACTCTGAAAGGGGGCCATTTCAAACATACATGACAAAGAAAGCATTCTCTCAGCTAAGATCGAAACAAGCCTCCACTATTTTCCTCTTACGGACCCCACAGATGTGAGACGGCTTACGTACAGCCATTTACTTCTTACATGGGAATGCGTAACAGAGGGCTACCTCAGTGTTGTCATGGTGACGGAGAATCCCCACATTATACACGGGGGGGGGGATGCTGTTCTTTTGCACCGCACTGTACCTAAAATGGCTGAAATGCTAATCCCGTGCAGTCTGTAACCCACTGCTCAGATGAACAGGGCAAGCATTTCTAGCTCTTTGACCCAATGGCTGTGGAGAAGATCCTGCCACAATAATGCATGTAATCTACTAAATACTGACCGTCAGCCTGCAAAAATCTGGATTTGATAATGATTATTCAAGACAACACTTGGCATACTTTCACATTAGCCACTGACAACCGTCTCTGACAAAACGGCTTGAACGCAGCTGCACCCGATTGACTGCAGCCGACTCTTACTTGCCATGCATATGGCGGAGCAGTTAGGAACAACCTCCCCCACCTCCTACTGGGGTGAGTCCTAATCCTTCGTATGATAGATAATCCTTCAGGGAACATCATCACAAAACCCAAGTTCATTTGCTTTACATAACAACGCAAGAATCCCTGTAGAGCAGGGAAGGACTTGGGGATGGAGGAATGTGCTGAGGGTTGATGGTGTTTTGGATGTGCTCTATGGAAGGTTTTAGCCTGTACAGGCTCCTTTCAGTTTCTTGTGATGGATCACTCTGAACCCTTCAAGATTTACAACTGGAGCATGGACCATTTACACTTACATTTACAGCATTTGGCAGAAGCTCTTATCCAGAGTGACTTACACGGGTGCTTCGTATTCTACAAAGAAAACATGCCCCTCACACCAGTAAATCTAGACTTACGTTAAGAGCTGCTAGTCGACCAAGATTCTACCTGAGCTGAAGATCAAGACAAAGTTTATTATTAATAGTTTGTCACTTGTGAGAAAGCTTGTTAGTTTGAGACACCAAGCTCTTTGAGGAGGTTGGTCTTCAGTCACTGCTTGAAGACACTGAGTGTCTCTGCAACAGTCAGGGGAAGTTGTTCCACTTAGGTACCAAAACTGAGAAGTCTTGACGTTTCTCTTTGATTTTTGACAAAGACATTGTCCAGTCAGGCTGAGACCCCAAAGAGGGTGAGCTGAGACCTGTGGTTTGACCACTGCAGATTTAGCTTTGTAGGTAAATTTGTAGGCATCAATGTCTTAAATCTGATGTGGGTGCTATAGGTAGCCAGTGCAACCAGGATCAAGCCAATGAAGCCTTGGTGAAATCAGGTTTAGCTTGTAAACTCCGGATGTTCCTTCTTCATCAGTGCAAACTTGGAAAGCCACCCAGAGAACAACAAAACCATATTGAACAACTGCAGTGTTGCAAAACAGCTGTGAGGAAGCCATGTGCTCGGACCGTAATTTACAAGCTTACTCATTTGACAAGCTGAGAATCCACCAGTGCAGGATACACGTTGAGTCTCCTGTTGGAAAGTTCAACAGAGACAGACACTCTTGCCTTTCTGATACACTCAAGACAAGGATGTTAACTCAGGCAATTTTCACTGTATGTGCCAGCGAACCAGGCCACGTCAACATGCACAGGGGCTTAAGGGAATCTGCTTCTACAGTCCTAATGCTTGTAATAGGTTGTAACACTGTATATGACAGTATTATATAGATATAACTATTTAAACTCTTGAGCTGACTAGGAAGGGACAGGCAAAAATTTGCAAACCGTGCTATGTAATTCACAACAGTACTGCAACTTTTATCAACTACAACAAACCAAAGCCTGATTATCTGCTGACCAGGTCAGCCTATATTATAAAGTATTAAAATTCAGAGAAGGGACTTAAAATCTTTACTGATATTGAAATAATATTAACATTATTTTAAAAATTGTTTAAAACTGTTTGGTTCATAAAGTAAAAAGACATGTCCTAAAGAACTGTTAAAAGTTTCAGCTTTATATGTAAGCTTTAATGTGATGTTCAGAACCAGCTTTCTTATCACACAATCTGCTGCCAGAACCGCAGCCCCCAAGTGACCAAAAAACAAAATCCCATCTCACTGGTCAAACACGGTCGCATGTCCCGAGATCCAATTTGAATCAAATCTGGAACCACACTACAGATGTGGCTTGAATCTGATTAGAAAAAGATGTAATGTCTTCAGACTGCAGAAAATGTGTCCTGTTCAATTGAGAAATGCTGAAAACTCAGTTATGTGCATGTCTGAACAAGGCCAAACTGATCAACATACGTGATCCAGCTACTATGCTACATATTATTCCTATGAAAGAAGAATCAGTGATGTCATGGCTCTTCATTTATGAATTGTGGGTTGAATAAGTTTTAAAATGCACAAACATTATTTCCTGTGGAAGCTACGATGACGTTGTATATCGTCCCTGTCATGTGCAAAGCTTGTATCTCCATATTTGGCCATTTTTACTTTCCATAAATCCATTGGTCATCCCTAATGTCTGTTTGTGGGTTTTACAAATATTAAACTAATGAAAAGTATTAAGAAGAGCTTGTGACCAAATCCACTGGATCCTCAAACTGTCAGCAAACCCTCAAAACTCTACCCCACCTACGTTCTGAAGAAGTGGCATTAGCTGAGGTAAAGTGAGAAGATGATTTTGCCTGAGGTAAAGTGCAATGAAATATGACCTCTGCATTAAACCTATTACACATGCACACATGAAGCAGCAATCAAAAGTGTCTAGGGAGTAGTGTAGTAGGATGGTACCTTGCTCAAGAAAACCTCAGTGGTACCAGGGTTGGGACTTGAAGCTGTGACCTTCAGTTCACAAGGGCAAGATACTAACCACTAGGCCACCACTGCCCAAAGCTCACTTTCCTCTAGTTTCTCTTCGGCAAGAGTCAGTCATGCTACCACTGCTCTGTTTGTGACATTTATTAGATTTCCCTCCAACAGCGATGACATTTCTTATCACGGTCACTCCTGAAATTCAATATTGGCACATGCATTTATTACCTGTATCGAAAACTGATTGGAAAGTGGTGGATGAGCACTAGGCTTGTACTGTAGCTACAAATCACTCCTACTGTCTGCCCAAGACTAATCAATGCCTCTCCCAGCTGTGCTTCATGGATGCAGTAAGCAAAAGCTTTTGTAATGGGTGGAGATGAGAAAAGGGAGGGTGGCACTGGTCAGATTACATCACCCTCGGGCCTTTCGAACGAGAGCTACCCGGCCCCGCTCGATGAGAACACAATGAAATCACTTCCCTGTGCTTGTTTAGCGAGCATCTGCTGTACGATTTCGGGGAGCGGAGGGGTGGGGAGCGCCAAAAAGAATTTCTTCAGTCTGGGAATGTGTTATGAGTAAGAGGGTTCATGGAGCTAGGCAGGAGCTGGGAAAATCTCCATATATAGCCATGGCTACAGCACAGCCCTAGTAGGATCGGAGAAGAAAATGAGTAGCAACTGTGCAAATGCGTTTGGTGACGATAAATAGGGGCTGTGATCTGGTGCATACACACACACACACCCCATGCTAAGATGCCCACTCTCATTATCTCCTAAGCAAAATGGGACCAGGTTGAGGAGTAATTATTTCTAATTGCAGTGATTACGCCACACACAGGTTGCGCACGTTCCAGCTTGAGAGCGAGTGAGTGGTAGAGTGACAGGCGAGGGGACCCAGATGGGCCGTTGGGGGCGGCGTGGAGATTTTCTGCAACAGCAAGTTACACAGCTGAAAGTGGATCTCAAACACCCCAGGGGTCTCCAGAGACTCTGGGGCAGCGAGCTATAAGGACATCTGTGGCTCTAAGGAATGATAATCACACACGCTCACACAAGCAAGCAAGCAAGCACAATCACAAACTCACACATACCCACACATAAATACACACACACACACACACGGTTCAGGCAAGCATAATAAACTCGCCACACAAACAGGCATACCATGACACATAGCTACAGAAAAGAGGTCACATACTGCCTCTTGGGGACCAGGTTACATCTCATCCAGACTCACCATCATTCCAACTCATTCAGCCATAAATTGTCTATCCAGTACACGTGGCTGCTTGCACTACAATTGTGTGTTAGTCAACAAAGTTAATTAGTCATAGCGAACATCGGTTATGGATTCCAATGTACTAATACACACAGCCAGGCAGACCACCATACAGTAAAGGAAAGGGGGGGTACAATTTGGCTTCTCTCATTCCATGCACAGTAAAAGTAGAAATCATCACACAGATGGACGGGTAAATAATGGTATTGC
>JBBPDA010000025.1:2309795-2322597 GCA_037974385.1 Arnoldichthys spilopterus | reverse complement strand
TGGCAGCATCATGCTGTGGGGGTGTTTTTCAGCTGCAGGGACAGGACGACTGGTTGCAATCGAGGGAAAGATGAATGTGGCTAAGAACAGGGATATCCTGGACAAAAACCTTCTCCAGAGTGCTAAGGAGCTCAGACTGGGCCGAAGTTTTACCTTCCAACAAGACAATGACCCTAAGCACACAGCTAAAATAACGAAGGAGTGGCTTCACAACTCTGTGACTGTTCTTGAATGGCCGAGCCAGAGCCCTGACTTAAACCCAATTGAGCATCTCTGGAGAGACCTGAAAAAGGCTGTCCACTAATGTTTACCATCCATCCTGATGGAACTGGAGAGGAACTGCAAGGAGGAATGGCAGAAGATTCCCAAATCCAGGTGTGGAAAACTTGTTGCATCTTTCCCAAGAAGACTCATGGCTGTATTAGCTCAAAAGGTGCTTCTACTAAATACTGAGGGGTCTGAATACTTAGGACCATGTGATGTTTCAGTTTTTCTTTTTGAATAAATCTGCAACAATGTCAAAAAATCTTTTTTTTGTCTGTCAATATGGGGTGCGGTGTGTACATTAATGAGGGAAAATTTTTTTTAAATAATTTTAGCAAATGGCTGCAATATGACAAAGAGTGAAAAATTGAAGGGGGTCTGAATACTTTCCGAACCCACTGTATATATAAAATACTCACCCCTCACACTTTGGACCCCTCTCCAAAGCCATTGCACATGAGCATGGAATATCTGACTGATACTGGAGACATCATGGTGTTCAGCACCTTCTCTTCCCTCACTTTTTGCCCTTGTGGAAAAGCCCCAAAAATGTTCACACTAGTTGTGTTTTCACCTGTATCCAACTTCATTTTGGGTTTTGCTTTCTTTTCCGACTGAAAGCTGCTGGAGGTAGCTTCTCTGCCATTGTACTAACCTCTGCACTGTGTAGCAGAGGTGGGCAGCTGACGTGCACAGTGGTGTAGCAGTGATGGGAAACAGTACCTCAGTGATACTTGTAGTAGTCTGGGATTTGAACTAGCGACCTTCAGGCCACAGAGGCAACTACAAGGTAGGGAGAATGAAATGACTGGAGAAGCTTTTTTATAGCCATGCAGATGCCACCGATATTTTTCTTTTTGTTGTAGCGCATTTCATTTACTCATTGCTAATAGGATGTGAAGAATTTTTCGAGAAATATGAAAATCTGATGAATCACCGATGAGTCTCAGCCTGAACTGCTTTTTGAATGGGTCACAATAAAGGGCAGCCAATAAGAACAGAGCTCATAAGGCACAGTAACAAAAAACACCCTGTTTATTTCTTAAGGGACAAACAGAAATTGGGAAATGTTCAAATAAAGTAAATTTGATCATTTCAGCTAATGAAACCACACAAACATTTTGTGTGAACCTCATGGGAAAATACAGTGCAAGAGGAATGTAGGATATGGGCCTTTTAAATATAAGCAGAACATCAGAGGGTGTTAATAATTTTATTACAAAAGGTAGGTCCCTGTTTACTGATGGCTGAGCTGTCTGATCAGATGGTTCACGGATTATCAATGTGCAGTCACTGAATTGGAGATTTGATCAGCTCTTATGAAATATGAGGCATATTTGGCTCTTACTGATCCATTTATTATTCTCCAGCTGTCATTATGCAAAAACTGTAATGTGAATGAAGACAGGCATGTTCACATGGGTTTATACATGTTTCTACCCCACAACTGCCTGCCATGGTTTTGAAAACTGCCAATTCCACATTTTTGACCAGCAGTGTAATCAACCAGTGTTTTTTTGGCACATAGAGTAAGTAGTGATAAAGATTTCTGCAATATTGAAAGTAAAAGTAACTTATGTCATTGTGAACACAATCACACACAAAGTGCACAACAAAATGTGACCTCTACATTTAACCTACCATATGTGCACATGTGGAGCAGCTGGCAGCTATCAATAGGGCCCAAGGAGCAGCGTAGCAGGGCGGTACCTTCTTCAAGGGTACCTCACTGGTCCTAGGCCACAACTTGAACCTGCGACCTCCAGTTCACATGGGTAAGGTGCTGACCACTAGGCCAAAACCGCCCTCCCTTACTTCAATGCTACTAAACAATGCTTCTCGTGCTGGAAAAAGTGAATACTGTTGATTTCAAAATGGGGGATTTCTCTACTGCAGGCTGGCCTTCAAGACACCATGCAGACATGTGAGAAAACATTGCCACCCACTGGCCAAGTAGCGACAGTGCAGTTAACAATTAATGCTGAGAACTTACTTTAACGAAGTATCACACGTGCAGAGTAAAGGTTTTTATTATAAATATTCAGTGTTGTAATGACATTCTGTCAGAGTCTGGTTTCTGTAAAATGGATATTCTAAAAGAGGAGGAGGAGCGATAAAACAAACTTAAACAGGGAGTGGTCCCATCAGACAGTCCACAGAATACTAAAGAGGGTTAAAGGTCATCAGTCAAATAGAATCATTGAACATAATGTCACTGAGCTTCATTAAATCACCATAGGTTGCGTTGTTGCTTCTGAAAGCAGATCCACCAAAGCCAGCACAACTGGCAAATTTGCTCAACTGATATGGACACAAAAAATAGTCTCAATGTGACTAAAGAATTAGGCACCATTATGGTTCATAGCCCCCATGACTTTAAACAGGGAGCAGTTTTGCATTTGGTTGTTATTCAAGTACGGAAACGAAAGGAAACAATGAGTGTCTAACGTTGCTGGACCGCACACAATAATGGATGAACGCCAGACTCATTAAACAGTGCTGCTGAATTCAATCACTAATCATTTGTGATTCATCCAGTTGAATTAATGCTGTAAACCAGTAATGAAGATTGAGAGAGGGAGAGAAAGGTAAAGTGTGTGAAAAGCTATTTGTGGTCCTCTCACAGTCACTCCATAGCGGCTTCTCTGTAAACATGTGCTTGATTTCTATACTGAAGTGTAAATGGCTGAGAATGAGCCCTCACCGACGGCTAAAAACCAAGTCCTTATACAATAAACAGTAAAAACAATGCCCTTAAAATAAAAAGAATTAAGCTCTCAGTGAATGGAACAACTAATTGCACAAAAGAACAAAAGTTTAACAGCAACAGCCACTTAAAAACAACCGTGATGAAGAAAAAAAAAAAAAAACAGCACAGGGATTTCTACTGCAATGGCTTGATTTAGAGAAAGTCTTAAGAGGGAAAAAGAAATAGTATGAGACATAATAAAATAACAACAAAAAAAAACATTGATTGGCATGTGAACAAAAAACAGATGAAAAAATTGATACAACTCACACTATATAAAGCATTAAGTATTTTGCATAAAAATAGCATATTTTTTTACCATAATACAACAAATACAGTAGCCTCCCAATTCCCGTGGAACTGGACTTTATATTAGCGGCTAGACATCAAATAGAAAAATCGCATGATGTGGATTGTAACGTGACACACGGATCTTAAAATACATGATTTACAATTCCTGTCATTGTTAATGAAACAGCACCACATACTTTGACTTTTTCCAACAACCAAACGTTCCCCCAAACCACATTAAATAACCTTTATTAACTGAGCCTCTTCAGGCCAATGCCTTGTGTTCAGAATATAAAATATATAAAGTCCAACTGCATGAGTCATTGTGTCCTTAGGTAAACCACAGGCTTAAATCAATAGGAGTACAGTAGTAGTGTTTTATAGATACTCAGATTACAAATGCATCAAAGACGTATGATCGTTCATTTGAGGATAACATGCATGTGCTAAAAGGGTGGGCTGGGGGAAGTGAGGTGCAGAAAGGAGTGATGAAGTAGATGAGTGTTAACAGTGAGACATTTTTAGGCAGCCATGTTTTTTGTGCCTATATTTCAACAGCTTTGTGAAGGTTTGGATATATGTGAACTGGAGAGCTCTTGAAGAGAGGAAACCTTATAATCCTGCATTTTAGGACCCTCTGAAGGCAAACATTGGGGGAGGTGTTCACGGGTAGGTTCAGGATTCTGAAAAACTGGAGTTATCTCAGGTTCTGTTTTCCAAACAGGAGCCTTCCCCAACTTGAGATCCACTGGGATCAATTCACCATCTTGTTTCAGCGCGATAACCGAAGAAGAGAAAACACTGGAGGGGAAAATACTCGGTGAGGAAACATCAAGGTTAAAAGTGGGAGAAATATGTGTGGCTTCAGGGCCAGTCAAGGCTACGCTAGTCCTGCCTTGTAGAAGAGCCCTGACCCTCCGGGGAGAACTCAAGTCAGCAGGCTCCTCCTGGACCAGTGGAACATCTGAGAAACCTCCGTTCTGCTTCTGACTCAGGTTGAGATCTTCAGGTTCCATCTTCAGCCTCTTGTCCTGCAAATCTCTGTAGTTTGGGCACTGTGAATCTCTGACCTCAGTGTCGTCCGACGACCTCTTGGTGGTGGCTTTCGTGCTCAGGTTGAGTGGGACGGCCTGGTCATGGGAAACTGGTAGGACAGCCTGGGCATGGCCATTGGGCTGGTAGGTCTTGCTAAGGTCCTGAGCCAGTGCTTCTGAGAGACGCTTGGTGAACGAATTCATGTGTGCTGAGCCCAGGCGCGTTCGCATCAGCTGTCGTAGCTGTAGGCTGCAATCAATGTCCAGTGGAAGGATCTTAAGAGGAGGAAGAGGTGGTCTGGTAGTCCGGCCATCTACTGGGCCTCCAGTCCAGGATGAATTCTCCAAGCCACAACCTGAACACTGGTGCTGGAAATTTTCAGGTATCTCGGGACTCCTGGCTTTCGTCTGACTGAGCAAAGCGGTCTGATGTGGGATGGAGGGATCTTGAGAAGTTCTCTCTGGACCACCCATTCCACTAAGGCCTAAACGAGCTCTAAAGAGATCCAAAGGACACATTCCTTTGGTGGGGCTGAACCCTTCTAAAGAACCACCAATCTGGAGCTTCGATTGACCAGACAATGAGGAGGTAACTGAAGGCTCAAGTTCCATCCTTACACTTTCATCCACTTTAGGCTGATGGGGTAGATAATGGACAGATGCAGGTGCTTGAAAAACCTTTATTTGCTGGAATACAGGCAGCGTTTGGTGTTCTTTAATTGCTCCTTGCTCTTTGTGAATTTTCGCAATTAAAGGTAGTCTCCGAACTCTCTTAGCTAGAACTTTAGCACTCCGTTTGCCAGGAGGTCTTCCTCTTTTTCGGACCACTACACCATCTAGTGGCGATGCCTGAAGAATTGGAAAAGAAAATTCAGTCAAATCATTTACACCAATAACTTCTTTCTACTTTCATATAATGATACATTTACATATGCAATCTGCCCATTAAATAACAACAAAACAAAAACTTACTGGTACTTGTAAGTGGACTTTCTGCAATTTACAGCCACAGCAAGTTTCACGACTAAGCTACATTCAAAAGTTAAACTCATTTATCTTTCTTGGACATTGTTGCAAATATATTGTCACAATTGTGATACAGCACACTTCTGGTCAAATAACATTTACTGTATAGATTGAAATATAATAATTTAAAAAGGCTTTTAAATGTTTATTAAATGTTTCAAATATTTAGTGAATAAAAAAAGTTTTGAAAATTATATACAGAAATTTCCCATCAGCCAATTTTTATCTACCTATCTGCCTCAGGCTTTAAACACTACTTCTGAAATATGAGACATTTTAGAGACACTACAATTAAATCCAGTTTTGTTTTTCGAGCTTTCTGTCATTTTAGAATCAGCTACAGTATCATTTTTAAAAAATGGACAAAAAAAGACACTATAATAGAAACATGTTATGCAAGTATCTGCAAACAAACTGGTTTTACATGATTGTAAACATTGATTCCAAACTTTTGAATGGGCGTGTACATGCTGCGTTATAATCTAGAACACTATCCTTTACTGTGAAGAACACCACTTTAGGGAGAAATGCTTGCCTGATCAGTGACCCCATTCTTCTTCATGGCACCCTGAGCTCCTCTCCCCCGGCCAGGCTTTTTGATGGACGTAGCTGAAGTTACTACAGCTTTGGGCTTATTCTGTTCTTGATTTCCCCCCTTTATGTGCTGTTCATATGGAAGCATCAGCCTGTAATTTATTCAACAGAATAAAACCATTGTCAGCGAGGGAACCGAGAGAGTCTGAAGCAACAGAATTGACTTTACTGGTGTAATTGGAGACTTTTACTCACTTTTCATAATGCCTCCTCGTACAGGTGGCGGCACTGGTACTGCCTGGGCTGCCACCCAGCTCATTGTAAACAGTCTTCCACAATCGTTGAGATGTTACCTTTAGGCAAAACAAGTCAAATGACCTTAGATTAACAGCACTCAACCCCCTCGCGGTGACAAGAGGTTTAAAACAAACAATAAAAAAATAATTAATTGATTCAATATGCAGTATTCAACCTTACCGCCTCATAGCCCCCCAGCTTCTTTACAGCCGAGTACATGAGGAAGAGATCAACTGTGGAGAAGAGAGCAAAGCACTTATGGAAGGTGTCAATAAATAATAAATAAATAAAAATCAATAAATAGGAAAAAAAACACAAAATAAGAGAGAAATTCAGTTCTGGGGAGCATTTAGGTGCAAAAAAGGGTTAACACTTACTCTTCTTGAAGCCCAGATTGGGGACCTTACTGATGGGGGACCCTCTACGCTCCATGAAGAGATAAAGCCGATCCAGAAAGAGCTGCTCCTCGGGATGGGGGAGCCAGCTCCCCTCCCACCCCATCTCAACATCACTCATCACGTTTTCCTGCACCCAAACATTTACATGCTTAATATTATGGATCAGCAAATGGTTACTAATGCTCTTTTTAATGATGCAACGTGCATGTACACACACATTGTTTAATGCATATGCCTCAAAGCTTTGTACACCAAGAATGTCGGCTGATTCACTGTGTTTAAATTAGATTTTTTAGCCCAACTACTGCTTTAATTTACTGACTACAACAGATATTCTAATTGCGTAACTGCTAAAACATCCTGCACAGCTACCCCTGCATGTACATGTTGAACAGGAAACAACGATAAAGTGAAAGAACTTTTACTGTTTCCAGAAACATACCTTCATCCTCTCTCCCCATGTCTCAAACGGGCTGAAGTTCTGCTGTTCAGTGCCACTGCTGCCCCTTCTTTTCCGGGGTCGTCCCTTCAGGCTTAAAGAAGGGCATCCTGGAAGAGAGACAGAATTGAAACAAAGAGAGAAGAGAATTATTTCATCTAAAAATGGGCAAGGCCATGGTGTGATTGTTAAACACTGAATTAAATAGTTCCTGAGAGTCCACACTCTGAGCTAGGTGTGAGCTTTCAGTCACTGTTAGATCTACTGTTCTACACACTAGATGTCTATCTAGTGAGTTCTACACACTAGACAGACAGAGACACACAGAGAGACAGACGCATAGATACTTTATTGATCCCAAGGGACATTTTTTGTACCAGTAGCCATAATAAACATAAAAATGTAAACACATAATACAAAAAATACAAATAACTGTACTATACAGGATATAGAATAACTATAAAGCTATAAACCTTTATAATTACATTATATAAATATTTACATAAGTTTGCAGCTAAGATGACTGCAACTATTTCATTGCATTTATTGTATTTAAATGAACTTCCTCTTAAGCATAAAAGTCTGTATCACAGTCAGATTATTCTGGAGGAACTTACCAAATGGAGACATTAAACCGGGGCTGGTGCCATAAGGTGGTTGGTTGAAAATGTCCCTGCAGTACAGGACTCTTGTGTTGGGAACAGAAATTTTTAGCCCTCCCAAAGCCAATAGGTGTGGGTCCTGCAGACCGGGGCAGCCAGCTTGGCCGTGAATGCGTTTTTGCAGAGAGCGAAAGCGGCAGTACTGAGGGTAGCTCAACACCTTTACCCTGTGTTGCACTGTTAGAGAGTCATCTGGAAAAATGGAAAAAAATGCTCATCAGGAGTCAGTAGGTAAATGCAGCATGGAATGTTCAAACAGTTCACCAGGTCTATCAGTGTTGTCCATTACATGTTTTTCCACAATTTTATACCTAATTTCAGCATCTCCAATTCCACTACTAGCTAGGAATCTCCCCCATCACACAACATCGCCATCAGAGATCGAACTCTCAATCTTCCAAAGACAGGGCAAACGATTGCAGTTGTGCCACTCGGGAGTCCCATCATCACTTATAGAAGTGACAGAGTATCCTACTAATAATTTTGATGATTACTTGAATAATGGGAAGCTTTAAAAAGTCAAACAACAGAAATGCACGGAATAATAACCATCAATAGCTGCTCAAAGATTTAAAAATATAGTTTACTAAACATGACATCCATTAAAACGACTACAATCATATATAAAATGTGGAAATGTTTTTAGGCTTTTTATTGCTGTAATGACATGACATTCTGCATTAGAAACTGACAGGAGTTTGAGGGTCAAGCTGTGATAACAGTGTTAACAGTTCTGTTACCTTTACTCTCAGTTTTCACTTCCTCAGGTTCACTTGGGGAACTGTCAGATTTGTGAAGACCGTTGCTCATCGTGCAGCTTCGCTCCCACTGGGGAGGTTCTAGACAGGTCCAGTTTACCAAGTCTTCAACTCTGACCACAATTTTCTTTGACAAACCAAGGACTTCATCCTAAACACAGACAAAATTGTTCCAGGGTCATCATCAAGCACGTTACATTTCAGTGGTATCGGATTCACTAAAACCCAACAGAGTTGGCCTAATACAAACTCTGCATAAGCTGAAAAATGCCGGATCAGGTTTTTCTGGTTGTTGGCTTAATATCTTCTGACACCCTAGTGACAAAGGGGTTGCCTCCTATTCTCTGCTGCAACTGGTAACAAGAGGCTACCAACCTCCAGGCAAAGATTATCCAACTAAACTGCTGAAAACCGGCCCGAAAACACAGCTGACCGAGGGATCTGCCTTTAAATGTGTGTGACACAAAACGGTGACAAAAAAAGGAAACTTTAAGCAGGAGCCTGTCGCCTAACATTTCTTTCTAGCTTTTGCGGTCAGTGAAATGGATTTGCTTTGCTTTAAAAACATCACGTTTAAATAAAACACAGGCAAGAAATCTGACTCCAGAGTCTAAATGCTATGACTGGTTTTGCCATGACTCAGACTTCACACATACACACATCAAGCTGCTGCTCTGACAACTGTGTTTTTCCAGTGAAAATCTCGAGGGGTTTTAAAGCAATCACTTCTTGCTGAATTGTTAAGACCCTGAAACACACTACAAAAGCTCAAGCTCAGTAAAAGTTAACCTTGTTAACCAGTTCAGCAGTTGCCACACTTGTGACATAGCAGCACGTCTGCCTGCTTTGTTCACAGAAACTCTTCCTGTACACAGACTTCTACACATTCATGCAGAAGTACTTCCTTGCCAGAATGGTAGAAGATGATCATGACTCCTTTTGTATTTCCAAAAGTATTTTACTTGTTTGACGTGACACTGAAAACTAATCACGAAAAGCAGAATTTGCAAATTACATGAATTATCTGAAAATGATATGATTTGAGTGCCAGTTATCCATGTGGCTGAACTCCAAGACAAAACCTCAAATACCTTTAAAACCTCAAAGAACATTTCACTGCTGCTAGAACACCACTTTGTGTCTTCATTTTTACTGTTTATATCATTAATAATACTGGTTGGTCTTTACATTGTGTGAAACGTTCATGAATTATTCTTTTTTTAATAAATAAATAATAAAAACAAATATCCATACATCCGTTTTCTAAACTGCTTCTTGCATTTCCGGGTTGCGGGAAGCTGGGGCCAATCCCAGCTGACAGGGGGCCTAAGGCGGGGTTCACATAGGACAGGAGGCCAACGCATCGCAGGGCAACACATAGACAGACAACCATTCATACACACATTCACACCTACAGGCAATTTTAGAGCATCCAATCAACCTACTGCAGCCTTTGGACTGTGGGAGGAAACCGGAGCACCCGGAGGAAACCCATGCAAACCGGGGGAGAGCCTGCAAACTCGCTAACCACTACACCACCGTGCCCCCCATAATACAAATAGAAAATAATAATAATAATAATAATAATAATAATAATAATAATAATAATAATAATATGTAAATAAATTTCCCTTATAAATGTATATAAATGTGGCATTTATCATGAACAAATCAACTAAATTAATTTAAGTAAATGTGAAATAATCATCAGATTGTAAACTATATTGGTAAATTATGCTCAGAGTAGCACTATGTAAATATTTATCTTCATCATGCTGCCTTCCAGGGAAGCATTAGGCTCTTTTATTCCACTGTGACTCTACAGAAGGCTGCTTAATATAAGCTGTTGATTCAAATTTGAACCCGTGAGATTATCATTCATTCTGGCATTAACAGTGTGGTGGATTTTAAAAATTAGTGTTCATCCCATTCTTAATTTTACCTTGCCCGGTTTTTAAAAAGGTTTTGATTGGATTTACCTCTCCATGTTCCTCGGTCCTGCCCTTGGGGGTGTCCTCTGGGAGAAAGTAGAGTCTGGAGCTGGCCAGCAGGTGGCCCTGCTTCTGATCCTCCCACAGCAGGGTAACCTCTGCGATGCACACAGGCTCCTGAGGGCCCGAGCGCACATAGTAGAACTCCCCCAGAGTCCAGACCTTAGCAGGAGCCCCAGCCTCTGACCTATAGCTCACGGACTTGTAGAAGGCGAAGGTGCCTCGTCTGCAGCAGGGAGGGCCTAACCACTGAGGAAAACAGAAGCACAAAGGAATTCAACTGTTACTAACTTTATATACAGTAACGCAGTTATGACGGTGTCCTCAGAAGAAAGTCAGTCCCAATGCCTCCAGTGAATGAAGCAGTTTCAGCAGTCAATGTGAAAAAGTCTCATAGAAACGAAGGCACTACATTAAATAATCAGTTTTACAACATTTTCCTTTTACCACAAACATACTACATCAGCCAAGACATGTTTCATGTCTGAAATGTGCTTCTTTAATTTTGCACTGGAGCTACAGGTGTGGCTAACATGTATTAGCGGCTTATACCCTCTGGTAAGCTTGGTGCTAACTGTCTGCCTAAAGATTTACTGCATTCAGACACATCATGTTGTTAATTAATCGCAGACTTATTTATGTGGCTTCCAACACAGTATGACGCACTGTAATGTATAAACCCAGATAAAAGTATGATGTGTTTGGTGATACTGAATGTACTCAATGCATCATGGCTCATTGTACGTGTGATGTAATAAACGAGTAGATCACAAACATTGAGAACAATCTGTCACGGCATGAGGCTCGCTCTGGTGAAACACTTTCCCCTTCTTTCTGTTCTGTTAAACGCCTAGAGCTGCAGTTACCACCTCTTACTAAATACTGTTTTGATCGTTTTAACTTCAGGGCCAATAGAAACCATTAGCAGAGACCATTAGAATAATCATACTGGTGGGACTGTTTGCATCAAAGGGTAAAAAAATATTCTATATATATATTGACAGATAGACAGAGAGAGATAGAGAAACCGACAGATAGGGAGACAGACATAGAGAGAGAACATTGCAGTATAGCAATAGTATTTACAGGCTGCATCACTCAGCTCTAATGTGTATCTAAAAGCAGTAGTAGCAGTCATGTTATAGCCTGACTTTCATTTGTGCTTTTGTCCATTTTAATAGATAACAGCATGCCACAAAGCACAAACCACCACTTCACCATACCATCCGACAGTAAATCACAACAACTAATTACAGGGCTTTCATATAATAACTGATTGCTGTGCTCCATGTCGACAAGAGACATTGCTTAATGAGGTACTAAGACAAAGGAAAATAGTCAGAGAGAGAGAGAGAGAGAGAGAGAGAGAGAGAGAGAGAGAGAGAGAGAGAGAGAGAGAGAGAGAGAGAGAGAGATTCAAGGCATTTGTGACTCACGGCCGTTCGCTATGCATACAGAACTGACAAACACATGCAGCCTCCCCTTCACATGATCCAAATTATCCATTTCTGCAATACTCACTGCACATTTCTCAAAAGCAGTGCAACGTCACCGACAAAAGCCTTCATTCTTCTGCCTCTATTCACCAAAGCTCATGCAACAGTGTGCTTTCAAACGCAGCAGCAACACTAAGTACTAAAAGGGGCAAATTACAGTGGATTTCATCTTTACACTACTAAGAATTCCTCCGTCGTCATTGCTAATGTTTCCCTGGCTGAAAACACATTCCAGTGTATTAAGCTACTTAGAAACAGCTCTGATAGTGATGGAAAAATGCGCAAACATTTTTTTCCCCCTCAGAGAGGCAAAACATGATATTTCAAAAAGGAAATTCCACAAATACAGCAGTAGGGTGGTTTTGTGCTTGAATATAAGCTTCCATCATGCAGGCGGGGCACAAACTTCTGCAGAGGCTTTTACGAGGTCAATTAAAACAGCACATCTACAAGTGCTGGAGCTTTACTATCAAATAAAAAAGAGGCTGCAGTAATATGGCTGTTTAATTGCTGAATCTGGACACACCACGCAGAATTGCTGATATACTTTTCTCCCAAAATATGTTCCATGATCATTACCCACTGTTACCACTGGGAGGGGTATTCCACAGAGATGGGTGGCTAAAGCCGAACCTGAGGCTTGTCCATCAGAAGTGTCCCCTACCTGTCCTCCAATTGGACAGCACTTAGGTAATCCAGCTTTACTGGCAAATTTGTAAAGTAACCCCCCCAGAGAAGGGTAATGAATAAAGCAACTCTCAGCCACTCCTACCCCCACCAACACGGACAGACACACAGACATAGATTATGCACCCCCCCCCCCAAAGTCCAAAAATCATCAGTCATACTCCACATCCGCAGAA
>JBBPDA010000025.1:2284924-2309695 GCA_037974385.1 Arnoldichthys spilopterus | reverse complement strand
TTAGGCACCCCCCCCCCCCCCCACACACACACACACACACACACACACAAGCTCCTTACTCTATGAGTTCTAAACCACATGACCCTAGTGGCGAAACGAGGTATAGCAGGCAGGGCTCGGGCTAGGCTAGGTTACAGGCACAAAATGTAAGGCTGACTCGCAATGTATTTGAACCAGAAACACCCAGATAATATCGGCGTTTTTTTTTAGCGAGGAAATAATGCACCAAGCGGAGTCCGAGAGCCACCCACGAACACATGGGCTAGGTTATGTGACCTTGGAGCTTCTCGCAGAGCCGCACATTGTTTAGGCTGCAGTTATTACTGGGTAATATTGCTAAAGCTGCACGTCTGGAAAAATCGACCACAGATGGTAACGACGACTAGTCGCAAACTAATCCTTGTGGAAAACACACGTCCAGCCGAGGCGCCCGGCTTATTTTGTGTGTCCCCCCCCAAATTCATTCAACGAATGTAACTTCCTATATTCATAAGCAGGCGATATTGTGCTGTATTTTGTTCGCCCCACTTCCTAAAGTGCAAATTCGACGTGACACGCCGAAAAGAAGAAGAAGAAGAAGAAAAACAGCAGCCTATACATTCAGACAGGGGGGGGGTCCCTCACTCGCCTGCTTCACATTCTATTCGTCAGTCCCTCGTATCAGGGCACATTGGCCAGCGATATTGGCTAATATTCGCGCATTATTCTCACTATACGTTAAATTATTGGCGAAAAAAATATTTTTAAATAAGCAGGGAATAATTCCCGAGCAGCACATGATGTTCGAGCTTTACAATAAATCATTTGCTCCACCTAGTTCATGTCTGTCCTCAGCAATATTTCCGAGCCTTTCAATATCACCACGTCATTTCAAAGTAAAGTTCCTGTTCGTTTTTTATTCTATAGTTTTCACGAGTTTCACTCGATCGACTCACAGCGTCGACGGACATTTACGAGACGAGGAAACGTCCCGAGAAAACTGATATTAAACAGAAGCACAAGCGCGAGCACGAAAAATAGGAGAAATTCTGTTAGGCAAATGTGAAAATGTGGGGGTGGGGGTAGAGAGAGGACCTAGGTAAGCGACACGACACACAAAGAAATTAATCATTGACAAAAAAATGTCGAAATATTGAAATCGAAATAAAATGGGCAGATATGACCAGGAGACCGCGGGACGCGAGTAAAGGCGGAGAGGGTAAATCGATGGAGAAAGGCACCATTTTCGCCTGAGTTTACCGCAATCGCCAAAACTTTCGACTTGGTCAGCTGAGGCGATTTTTCTCTCCACTCGCCGTGACTTCGATAGAGCGAGGATCGGTTCAGGATTTTGAAAAAAAAAAATTAATATCAAAACGAGGCGAGGGTACAGGAGAGAAAAATAAAATAAATGAAATGAATTTTTTTTAAAAATCTCACATATATTGACGCTAAAATGCTCGTTTTTGGTCAATGTCGTGCAGGTGAAAACGATACAGCGATTACGAGTAAAGAAATAATAAAGTTGGAAGTTGCTTTACCTGTATGGTATTCTGCTCCATTGCAGTTCAGCATTCCCTTATTCCCCCCTCTCCCTCTCCCTCTCTCTATCTCCCTCTCTCTCTCTCTCTCTCTCTCTCTCTCTGCCCCCCTATCAAGTTACACAGCCGGGTACTCACCGGCACTCACTCACTCTCTCACTCAGAGAAAAGCTACAGAGGAAAAGCTCGGTGTGTTTTTTGTGAAAATGGGGCAGGATCTAGGTGTGGCCAAACTCGATTTCCCCAAAAGAACTTATATTAAGGAGTTTATCATCTTTAATTCATAAGCCTACTGCAGCACCGAGTGCAAATATGCATTGTCTGCTTCGAAGGAAAATAATGTAATATATAATGTTAGATATACACGTATAAAATCAACAGATCATCAATTTGAAATTAGATTAAAATTATTTTTGATTTAAATATTTAAAGCAAATATTATTTCAAACGTTTTGCATAGTGTGCGTCACGTAAAAAGCAGGATTTTGCTTCCCCCCTCGTCATTTTGAGAAAAGAAGGGTTTAATTCAGAAATCCAAGCAAAACACACATACACACACACACACAGGCTGTTGTGAGTCACGTGACCGCCCACATTAAGGGCGACATTGTGTGAAAAACGTCCCGAGGAATTCAATATGTAAATGACATTAAAGACATCTAGTGCCTGTGAAAAACTAACCAATCCCATAGAACCCGACATATACCTCTCTATTAATGTTTTACTGAACAAATCCAGTACCACCGCTCACAGAGTCAAAATAAAAACAAAACTTTTCTGTTCTGAAACTTTTTTATCCAGCAGGGGGAGTGTTCACGTGTGTTTTTCCAGTTCTGACAGTGATCTCTCACTCTCCACGCTCGCACAATAGACTAGAACAGAAATGATTAATATCTTCAGTACAACCACAGGCATTATATATACACACACACTCTTGTTACTGAATACTGACAGTGAGGCTGTTTAAAAAGAGAACCTTCAAACCCTTTGGGTAATCAGGATTTCTCATTCAGTGGCATTAAAAACACTCTTTCTTCAAGCAACCGCAGAAGATCACTTACCACATCCTTACATACTGAGATCCACATTCTCCATATATCGTACCCCAAATGTTTTTAAAGTGCAACTGTCTACCTTTGATAATGTAAGCAGTCTTTTCCAGAGGTAAAGCTCTTAAATCCAGTTAACAAATTTTGGTTTGTTGATCTTCTTCCAAGAGAGTGATTTGAAGTGACTCTTTGTCATTGTGAACACACCCAAGCACCACAACAAAATGTGACCTCTGCATTTAAACCATCACACGTGCAGCAGCGGGCATCTGTCAACAGCACCCAGGGAGCACTGTAGTGGGACGGTACCTTGCTTAAGGGTACCTCAGTAGTGCCCAGGCAGGGACTCAAACCACATATACTTAATCCCACATTTTTTTAGCATAAACAATGGGGAAATAATACATGTACATGTGTGTGTGTGTGTGTGTGTGTGTGTGAAATGTGATTCTTTAGTTGTGTACTGGAGCTAGTGTGGCTAACATAATGAGAATTTAGAATCATTATACTGGTGGTTCAAGCGATAAGTATATATATATATATTGTAATTTATTGTCTGTACTACTCTCGCTCTTACCTCCATCCCTGGGGAGAGACAAGCCCTTCTATGCAAAATGGTTACCCTGGCATCACCCCTCGGGTTGCTGTCTTGAAAGTCTAGGAGAAGGTAGTGTGTACATGGAGTGTACAATGACTAACCTAGCATCCTATGTGTGTTAAGTGCTTGTATTACCATAGCAATCCAAGTGGGCATGACTAAAGGTGGATGAGCCTGCCACCTGTGGTTCTATTACAGGGCAGATGAGAGCCCTGTATGGCTGTGCTTACTGTGGATGCTGAAGTGGCCCACTCTCCCCATGTGATATAGGCCAAATGAGTGGACAGAGTATAATAGATAGACATAAAAATGTGTGTCTAAGCAGAGTTATGAGCCTTAACATAATAAATACAGTTCTTTCTAATGTAATGAGTTTTTACGGATGATGGTGGCATCGTTAATTTTAAATAGAAGCATGTACGCTTGCCTTGAGATGCTGGCTTGTTGAAAAGCAGATGGAAAATCAGAGTTGTCCTACATACAGCTCTATTTCAGACATAGGTCTGGTCTGGACGCTCTCCCATGTGTGGAGAGCTTCTGAGGTCCTTCCCCTGAAACGGCAGCTTGTCCTGGACTAGTTGAATCAGGATCAGTCATGCCAGCTTGCTGAGATACCAGTCATCTTCTAAAACCCTAACAAAGGCTGTTCTGCCTGAGAAACGTACTGGATATCGCACTTTTGGCAGCTATATAATGTGGGAGCACCACTTACATTTGTAAATGACCCGCAATGCTTTCACATTCATCATTGTTTACAAAAAGCAGCATGATCCTTGTAGAATATACTGCTTATTATAAACATTAAAATACACTATACGCAACATATAATAACTTACACTCATCCCTCAAGCCTGCTTAGAATACAGCTCTTTATGAGCATGTACCTAAGATTAAACTTTAATATCCTGTTCCCTATGAAGCAAAACAGAGGCTGCCACCCCATCCACCTCAGGAGTGTGTGTGTGCACGTCTGGGTTGAAAGATTAGTTCAGAGAAAAATCAATTCTCTCTTTACCGCAAATCTAGTTGATCAGCCAAGTTTGCTTCTTAAGGTTTCCACTGACGCAATGAGACAAAGGGAGCTAACAAGTAATGCGAGAGCATACCTGACCAGCTATTGCATTACTCCCATCTCTTGCATGCCTAAATCATTACACTGCAAAGACTAGCAAGTGAAATTAGTTCATTTCAAGGCCATAAAGCTTTTTTCCCCCTGATATGGTTACTTCTCTTCCAAAGCAAGTTTAAGGTCATTATGTTTCTTTACTTTTATCATTCGCACTTAGACATTTGACCTCATTTTAAGTCATTTATAGCACAAAAGTAAGCATAGATAGTTCCCATTTCTGATTATTATCATCATGGTACAAATATAAATGATGCTAAATCAGGATTTTTGTGTTATTTACAAAAAACTAGACACATTTATTGAACATGATATATAAATAGCAGTGGGGAAGCACATTTAACCTAGTATAAGTAAGCAAAATATTTAGGTTTTTGTATCATGTGTATATTATTTTGTATCATAGTTTTTAAAAGTGATTTAAGCATCTGAGAATAATTCTCCATGCATAATAAAATACAGAGGCTTCACATAGTGACTGACTAAGTCTCTTGATCAGACTCCATTACAGTAATCTAAGACTTGGGAGTGAAGGGCAACAGTTTGGATATTTTCTTATTAGTTATTTAGGGAGAGGTATGGTATTGCTTATTTTAATAAATCATAAATGTTGCTTCATGTCTTGGCAGATTGTTTTTTGGTTAATATTAGCTTTTAAATCTCATTTTTAATGGACTTCCTCTTGTTTTGTGACAGGTTTTACAGTGCACACTTGCACACACTGCTTACATCGTTTCTGACACTGTATAACATTTATTTATGAAAATAGACTATAATAAAATAATAAAACTATAATAAAACTAAAAATATGCTGTATAACAGTCTAAAAGTCTGCAGATTTTTTTATTTGCATACAACAGTATGTCATAAAGCAGGGTTCCCAATTTTGGTCCTGAAGTATGAGTGTCCAGACCACTTTGGTAGTTCTCCTCCTTTAGCACGTTCACTAAACCTGGCAGTTAACAGGTGAATTGAATCAGGCGTGATTGAGCAGGGAAATCATCCAACTGTGTTTGACACTGACCCTCCAGAAGTAGAGTTGGGTACCCCTGTCATACAGTGTCAGAAACCAAAAGAGCAAGTGTGATTAAAATTGCTCAGCAGCTTGATGAGGGAAAATAATGCAGACTTTCATTGTACGTTGTCTGCTTTGGCTTGTAGCTCCAGCATGAAACTGAATAAGCAAACATTGAAAAACAAACCTACAAATGAAGTCTTAGCTCACTGACTACATTTAGGGTAAAGGAAAAGAACAAAACATAGATTTTTTTGCCAAACTAAGTATGTAGACCACCTTTCTATCTCCACCCTCCTCACAGCTCCATTCTCTTCCATATAATAGTGACTCCACCAGCTGCCTGAGGGGAAAAAAGTGCAGTTGTTACCGGTTACTGCAGTTACTGCTCATTTGAAACACCTTTCACAGCCTGTGACTTTTTCTTTAGCCTTTCAGTTTCACATACAATCCAAATACACTCAAAAATACACGAACAACAAACATCATGACTGCACTCGCAGGATGGTACCATACAACTAGAAATAACACTGCACAGCACCCTTTCCCCCTTGAAAGGTCTAACCACTGTAACATTTATTTTCGGAATCTCTTGCTGATTGAGCAGTTGAACTGATTTGGGAATGAAAAACTTTAGCTTTATTGTTTCGTTCCACAAAAACTGTCTTTCCTTCTGCTGTCGATCTTCTGACTATAGGTAATGACTTCCAAATCAGCTTCCTTTGCCCTTAATAATAATATAAATATGAATAATTAATAAAAGAAGGGTTATTATAGATTATATGTTCACTTAACTCTCTAAAGTACTTTGATGGTACCTGGTGAAAATGATTCCACATTGCTTAAAACCCACGTGTGCAACAGTGGTACAGAGTCATAGGAAAAATTATGAATCCATAGATCAAAAGATGAATATCACAATACAAAATCTCAATGAACAAAGCATTAAGAAAAATAAGACATCACTTACATATACACCAGTGATGATATAATGGTTAGGGAGTTGCCCCTGTGACCTGAAGGTTGTCGGTTTAAAATCTAAATCTTAAAACTTGTTAATTGTTTTTTGCACTTTTGCACAATACGATTGTGTGAGATGTTAAGATTTTGGCCTCCACATCTTTCTTGGACTGTTCTTTGATACTTTTCTGACCATTTTCTGCAATCATTTAAAGGAGCACGCACTGAGCAGATGGCTTAAAAACATTCTGCTGCCTGAGGGCAACGTTGTGCTTTAGAAGCTTTAATAATAGGAGGTTAAACCAGGCATAGTATGCATGTGTTAACCCTTCCTATTAAATATCATGGTGAAACTGGCTCTAACTCATTTTCACATTTGCTAGCATTTAGTTATTGCTAGTTCCATTAGCAATAGCAGAATCAGCATGCATGAGAGATTTCTGTTGTGTGCACAACCTTTACTCTTTGGCCACTGGAGCAAAAAATAGTCAAGGTGACAGTGAAGATGCTGCCACTTGAGGGAGCCATATACACTGTTTTCATATACAGTATTTTTTTGTAGCTCTGAACCACTAAAACCAGTCAGTGGGCTTAACCCATTTATTGAATCTTTTGGCAAAACCAACAGTTTGCATATCTCATTCACTCTTTCTGCAGAACTCTGAACACATTCTCACTCACTCAAACACATTATGAACTGTGATGACCACAGGTATCAGTTAAACACAATTACACTGCAAGTGTTACAGCTTACACACAACACTGCAAAAATGTTCACACTTGTTGCTAATGATTTGATGCAGCAGATATAAACCTGCTAAGAGTGTACATGTGGCAAGGAGCGAGTGATGGCTGATAACAGACAACTGAAGATGTTTACAGTGAACTGCAATGAGCCTTTTATTGACTTTTTGCAGTTTCTGAATTTTTACTGTAGGCAAGTGCTGAATTCACAGACATACAATACTGTATTAGTAAAATGTACTAACTATACCAAACTGTGTCCCTGAATTGTGATCATTTATTTCACAAAATGCATTTACTTATAAAAAATGATGTAAGCTACATGACCTGAACACAGAGGTTTTGATGTAGTGTGTAATGAATGCACTGAAAACACTGTTTGATTTTGAACACAGGTGAATTTTTTTTTAGGCAGTTTTTTAATTTTGCTAGAAGAGTCAGAGCTCCTGTGAATGTAGTTTTAGAAATTTGGGTTTCGCGTTTACCGTTTTAGGAAACAGGGTGGAAATTTCAAGAAATGTCTTACTCATTGTGAAAAACTGTAAATATTGGAATAGCAAGTTGTGACATGATTTTGTCTGTCAGACACGGTGTGTTACCTGACCTTGCCTGTCTTTGGTTAAAGGGCAAAGAGAAGATAAAGTTCAGATTCTTCAGTCCAAAGACTCCAGAAGCAGCAGTTTTGCCAATCAGTTTAGCACAGTTATATATTATATGTATAGTTACATATAAATGTTTACTGCTTTTATAGAATTAAGCAGCTAGATCAGATACTGCTTTGCCATGATTGTCAGGACTTTGTTGCAGTTCTCAAGAACCTCACAGCATAAACAATTAAACAGTGCATAACATAAAAACATGAATGCCCATAAAACACCCCCAAAACACATAAGAACAAAAATACAGAGGGTATTAAAATGCTCACTTCCCAGAGTCGTCTTATATGTCATGTGAGTGTGATTGGTCTTTAAAGGTAATGTCAGCTTTTGTTCCATTCAGAGGGCATTTTGATAGAGAATAGGTCCTGTGTAATAGGTGAGAAGTGTAGACTCGTCAATCTCCTGCTGGACGGAAGTACTCTTAAGAGGTGACTAGCAGGGTGTGAAGAGTCCATGAGCAGGCTGTAGGCCTCACATAGCAGTCTGTCATGAATGACAGAAGCAACTGAGCGGAGATCTAGTCCTGTAATTCTGTATACTGTGCTGACCACCCCCTCCTTGTAATGCCATTGCACTACCATGCCAGCCAGTAATGGAAAAGTAAGAACATGTGCAATAACAGCTCTGTAGCAATGCACCCCTGGGCACAGCGACTTCATCACTTGTCTCAAGAAATAAAGTCTTTCATGGCATTTGAAGACAAGAGCTATTGTTTTCCTCCCATTAAAATCTCTTGCAAACTGTAAAAACTTCACAGACTCAATTGTTTGACCATTGTATACCTTTGCTTTTTCTAAAAATCCACCAAAGCCATCCTTGGTTTTCATGACACTGAGGTACAGGTTATCTGAACCAGGCTAAGTTCAGTCATATGTCCTGTTCTTCATCTGTAACTTCACTTTGACTTACATTTACAACGACAGTGACGTTAAATCACAGGGCTACCAAGACCCCTGCAGTTTTGTGAGGCAGGTGAAAAAAGTGCAATGGTTAAGCCTTTTCAGGTAAGGCTAGAGGGAGCTCACATTCCACAAGGGGGTGACATTATTTCCATCAACCACTTGGTCCTTCAGGTCTTCAAGCCACTCAGAACTATGTTTAAAACAGCATATCTGATACTGTAAACTGTCTGTGGCACTCTTTAACTATGCAAAACACACAAATGCATGCCCACTGAAGGTTAGGGCCATCTGTGGTTGGCCGAATAAATTTTGGCTGAAAATGGTTGTAACTGAAGTGTTTCTGATTTGATTCCTGGAACCGGGTTGAAGTGCCCTTGAACAGGACAACCAACCCCCCAACTGCTCCCCATGTGCTGCGATTTTGGATGACTACTGCTTCACATGTGCACCTCTCATGGTTAAAACATATAGTGTTATTGTAGTACTTGCCATCAGTATTTTATGACTAAGAGGAATGTGTTGGACTCCTTGTAGCACTCACTTCAGTGTTGTCCTATACAACTAAAATGCTTTATTTTTCCTGTGTCTCGGAAGTGGCTTTGGAAAAAAGCGTCAGCCAAGTAAATAAATGTAAATGTAAATGTAAAATGCAGAGATTACATTCACTACATGTTCTTGTATAACTGTGCATGTGACATATATGTTAATGAATCCTTAATAAACAGAATAAAGTAAATAAACATGTTTGTCTTCTTTTTGTTTTGAAACTGAAAAGATATTAAATTGGGGTCAAGAAAGTGAGAAGAAGGTGCTGTTGTCAGAAAAAAAAAGGCTGCTCCCGTGGCTGAAGTTTCTGATTGACCCTTATTTATCAGGATTTTATCTGGATAAAGCTAATTCACATAAACTTGCAGGTGTAAACGCACCAGAGAAGCATTTTGAACAGCTATATTAGCTACACTGATCAGCTATAACATTAACACCACTGAAAGTCATCTGTCAGGGGGTGGGATATATTAGGCAGTAAGTGAACAGTCTGTTCCTGAAGTTGCTGTGCTGGAAGTAGGAAAAATGGGTGAGCATGAGATCTGAGACACTTTGAAAAGTCTTATTAAGCCTTATTGTAATAGCTAGGTAACAGTCAGAGCATCTCCAAAACAGCAGAGCTGACCTACTCAATATTATGCAGGTGGTATTAATGTTAATGGCTGATCAGTATAAATCTGATGATAAAATCCACTTCAGGCCTGAGACAGATTCAAATATTGTGCAGCGCAGGGGAGAAGATGTTGTGTATGAGCTGATTTGTATATCATTGGCAACATAATAGCCACATTTAGGGCGGCTGACAGCACACAAATTTGACTACCAAAATCAAAAACACATGTGGCTGGAATCTTATCCAGATACAATCCAGAAACTAGGTACATGAAGTGACCAGAGAGAAATGGAGTCTTTGCTGTGAGGTTTCACAAAACAAACTTTAGAGGAGGTGGTCAACAAAACATAACCTTTTTATTCTTTCTTTTGATTCAGCACTTGGTTGAAAAAATTTAATTGACCAACATGGAGGACATAATCAAGGCTTTTGATGAACATAACTAAAACTCTGACAGTACAGTATGCCACAATTACCATTAGATACTATTTACCGTACTGTGTTGGAGAGTGCCCAGATTGTTCCAATACGTAACTGTAATGCTTATTGAGAGTCTTGGACACAAATGCAGAGTTTGGCTGTTTATTGACAGTCCAGGGGCAAGGCAACCTCGTAGTCAACAAACAGGCAGGTTCAAACACCGGCAGTCGGGAGCCTGAAGGTAAGACCAAACTTGAAACCGTAACCAGTCCAGGGTCAAACCATGCAGGCAGATAACAGAAGCTCAGGCTAAGGACTTAGGCTAAGAATCTGTGAGTAGATACTAAGGCTGAGGATCTAAGGCTAAGGATGCTAAGGCTAAGGAATTTGTGAGTAGATGCTAGGGCTGAGGAGCTAAGGCTAAGAATGCTAAGGCTAAGGATGCTAAGGCTAAGGATACTAAGGCTAAGGAACTCCTGAGAGTACGGCTCAGAACACCACTTGAAACGAGTAGTCTTCGCATCCTCCTGTGTCCCTGGCAATGTTAAATAGCCCTCCGGTGATTAGCCCCAACACGCTTCAGGTGGGACATTAAAAACCGGAGAACTAGTACTCGGGTAACGACAACCACTGGTGGCCACCAGATGGAGCCAGATCTCCTGCTGGCCTTACATCTACCCCACCCCGACGGACGACTCCTGGTGTTTTCCGGGGCCTGCCACGTTGGCGTGGGGCTGGCCTCTCGGGTCTCCACCGGTGGAATTCTTCCGTCAGGATAGGGTCCAGTATGTCGGTCGCCCAGCACGCACTGGAAGGGGGTGAGGTGTGTAGACGTGCTGCAAAGAGAGTTCTGGGCATACTCTGCCCACGGGAGAAACTGAGCCCACAGAGCCTGCTGGTTTGAACAGAAGCTGCGCAGAAATCTGCCCAGCTCCTGATTCAGGCGCTCAACTTGTCTGTTGGACTGTGGGTGGTAGCCTGAAGTCAAGCTTACCTTGACCCCCAGTTTCTCCATGAACTCTCTCCACAGCAGGGAGGTGAACTGGGACCCTCTGTCTGAAACTATGTCTTCAGGGATTCCAAAGTACTTGAAGACATGAGAGAACATCAACTCAGCTAATTCGAAAGCTGTGGGACTCTTAGGAACCGGGATGAGCCAGCAACTCTTCGAAAATCTATCTATAATGGCCATGATACACGTGTGGCCCTGTGAATTAGGTAAATCAGTTATAAAGTCGATAAAGAGGTGGGACCACGGCCTCTGCGGAACTTGAAGTGGCACTAACTTTCCCACTGGTAGGTGCCTTTGAGGCTTGTTGGTGGCGCAGACAGAGCATGACTTGACACTTGTTTTACCGATTCCAACTGTCTGGGCCACCAGAACCTCTCTGCCACCAGCCAGTGGGTGCGCTTGATACCTGGATGCCCAGTGGCCAGGCTCGTGTTGGCCCACTTTATCAATGCTTTCCTAAACCGAGGAGGCACAAAGATTTTGTCAGCTGGTGATCGGGGGGGTGGGGGTGGTGGAGCAACCTGGTGGTTGGCCTGGTGGTTTTTTCTCCATCTCCCACTGGACAGGTGCCGCGAACACTGACTCAGGCAGTATGGTGGTGGGTTTTTCCTCTCCCGGTTCTTCTTCTGATTGCCGGGAGAGGGCATCTGCCTTGGCATTCTTGGCGCCTGGCCTGTAAGAGATGGTGGACCGGGGTGTTTGAGGACGGGGGTCGTAGTGAGCCTGTCCTTGAGTTCACGGAACGCCTCCTCTGCTTCCTCTGTCCAGAACAACCGTTTCCTGCTCTGCACCTGCTTTCTAATGAGAGAGGTGAGTGGGGCAGCCATGGAGCTGAAGCCTCGAATAAATCTGCGGTAAAAATTCGCAAACCCCAGGAATCGCTGCAGCTCCTTCATGGTCTCCGGCCGTGGCCAGTCCAACACTGCCCCCACCTTGTTTTCGTCCATCCTCACCCCCTCCGGGCCAATTATGTAACCTAAAAAGGGGACTACAGAGGCATGGAACAGACACTTCTCCACCTTTACGTACAGCTGGTTCTTGAGCAGTCGTTTAAAGATGGCTCTGACGTGGTGCATGTGCTCCTCACGTGTCCTTGAGAAGACGAGAATATCGTCAATCTACGTCAGAACTGACCTTCCTAACATGTCCCGAAACACCTCGTTAATAAAGGACTGAAAGACTGCGGGGGCCAACGAGATACCGTACGGTAGCACCAGGTACTCGTAGTGGTCGTTAGTTGTTGAGAACGCAGTCTTCCATTCGTCCCCCTGCCCTAACCCTGACCAAATAGTACACAGATCTAAGGTCCAGTTTGGTAAATATTTTGGCCCCTCTGACCTGTTCAATGGCGGCTGGTACTAACGGTAGCAGGTAACGGAAGGGTTTCAGGACACTGTTGAGACCGCGATAGTCGATACACGTTCTCAAACCCCCATCTTTCTTACTTACAAAAATGAACCCAGCCGACGCCGGGGAGGAGGAGTGTCTAATGTAGCCTAACTCTAAGGTTTCTCGAATGTACTCCTCCATGGCCTCTGTTTTGGCCCTGGATAGGGGTAAGTATGGCCCCGAGGGGGCATGCACCCTGGCTTCAGTTCAATGGCGCAATCCCAGGGGCGGTGCGGTGGTAACTGGGCGGCCTTGCTCTTACTAAAGACCTCCAATAGGTCGCTATACTCGCGGGGAATATTGGTCCACTGGGGTCCTTTTGCGGCCTTGATGCTTGTGGCGCCGCATGGGAGATTGAGGCAATTGGCCTTGCAATGAGCAGACCATTCGATAATTTCGGCTTTACGCCATGAAATAACGGGGTTATATTTCCTCAGCCAGGGTAAACCTAGTATTACCCTGTGCGAGGTAGATTTTATCACAGAATTGAATGCTATCCACATGCACCGGCCCAACGTTAATCTCTATGGGCTTTGTGAGCCTGCTCACCTTGACCCCCCCTATGCGCCGCCCATCTAGCGCCGACACGGGTTGCGCCAACCGAACAAAAGCCAGGCCTAAACGCTGCGCGAAAACCTCATCGATGAAGTCGGCCGTGGATCCGGAGTCGATGAGGGCTGAAATGGTGGAAAAAGAGGGGTGGTTAGCGAACTTTACCGGCACGGTTAGAGGACCAGCTAATGGGCTAACTTCCACACTCACCTCTCTTTTGCACCTCTCTGTCGCCTCCGCAGGCTTGGAGGGGCACCTCGCCACAATGGCGACACAGCCCCAGTCTCTTGCACCTTTCGCACCTTTCCTCCAGCGGATGATCGAAAACCCCCTTCAGTTCGCGAATGAACCGATCAAAGTTGCAGCTGGACTGATCCATTCTGCGCCAGGTGGTTACCGCCCATTCCAACACTCGATCCGTGAGCAGCGAGATGACTATTGCGATCTTTTTATAGTCACTCTTGGTAGGAAGGTGCGCGAAGTACATCGATACCTGCAACGGGAATCCCTGGCAGTTGTTCGGATTCCTGTCATATTTGTCAGGTTTCGACACTTGCCCTTCTTGGGGGTTGTAGAAGGTAGCGCTCGGCTGTACTGGGGGAACCGGAAGGGGACCAGGTGAGGGAGGGGCTGCCTCTTCAGCTTGCTGCGGCCACCTGGTGGCCAGTTGCTGCAAGGTCAGGGTGAGTTCCTCCAAACTCACCCGCATTTGGCTTATCGCCTGCTGCTGGGCATTCAACCTTTGACCCTGCTCGACCACAGCACCCACGATCTCTGGCAGGTGAGACCAAACTTGAAACCATAATCAGTCCAGGGTCAAACCATGCAGGCAGATAACAGAAGCTCAGGCTAAGGACTTCTTCTGTAAGAATCTGTGAGTAGATACTAAGGCTGAGGATCTAAGGCTAAGGATGCTAAGGCTAAGGAATTTGTGAGTAGATGCTAGGGCTGAGGATCTAAGGCTAAGGATGCTAAGGCTAAGGATGCTAAGACTAAGGAACTCCTGAGAGTACGCCTCAGAACACCATGTGAAACGAGTAGTCTTCGCATCCTCCTGTGTTCCTGGCGATGTTGAATAGCCCTCCGGTGATTAGCCTCAACACGCTTCAGGTGGGGCCTTAAAAACCGGAGAACTAGTACTCGGGTGACGATGACCGCTGGTTGCCACCAGATGGAGCCAGATCTCCTGCTGGCCTTACAGTAATACAATAAATGTGCAATGTGCAATAATATTTCTAGCGCAATATCACTTTTTCTATGTCTAAAACCAACACTGAAAATTAGACTTTAGTTAGTTAAGACTGGAACTTTATAGTAGGAATGTATATGTGTATATATAAGGATGTATAAATATTTGTATCTTTCTCTTTTGCTGTAACAAGTAAATTTCCCCAGTATTGGATCAATGAAGTTCTATTCTATTCTATTTTATTCTATTCTATTCTTTTAGAGGCAGTAAATCAGATTATCCCAAACCCACTTCATTTTCTTCAACCCCCAGTCATTGTTTAGCAACTTTTCCCCATTGCATTATGGAATGCAGTTTATCAGGGAAAACATTCAAATAGCACATATTTTAATAGCAAAGTGCTGACATTAGCTAACTTTTCTCTGTTTGTTGTTTAGTAAGAGACTTGCAATGCATTTGGGTCAACATTCAGCACCCATAGAAATTGCTCTAGTCTAAAAAGTACTATAGTGTTAGAATTTTAAGCCTGAACAGTTGTCCAACATTAAAGGCTTACAGAAAAATATATGCCCATGACAAAAGAGCAATTTGTTATTTGGGAATTTCAAAGTTGTGAAAAACAAAATCTATTAAGTATAAACTATAGCTAAACAATGTAAATGATAAATAAATAATTTTAATAAATGAACAAATGTAACAATAACAACATTTGATGAGTGATGAGTCTTAAAATGATATTATAATCCTAGATGTTACTAAAGTGGGTCAGAGCTTCATGATGGTCATTTATTTTTGTTTTGCCTCACCAGAGCATGTGATCACCAGGACTGAGTGTAATTAACGTTAACATATTAGCCAACATGACCAGTGCCAAAAAGTTAAATATTATACAGTCATGTGAAAAATATCACCCCATGAACATTTTTTTTTCAACAGATATGAACAAGCAAAGATTTCACCCTCTTTAAAACAGTGCCTACAGAAAAAAATGTGGTTTACTTGAACACTAATCCAAGGAAAAGTAGTTACATTTATTTTTTTTAAACATCAACAGAATATACCAACAGTAATATTTTTCTGTGGGGGAAGTAAGTACACCCTTGGCCTCAGAGGCCCAGGGAGTACTCAGGCGTCATTATTGCCCCTTTAGCAGAAATACCAAAACAAAATGACTTCTTGTTGGTATTTTGCAGAATAAGCAAAGAGAACACCAGACCTTAGACGTCAGGTTTAAATAAGGGGGGGGGGGGTTGTTGGCGGAGAGAATTCCTTTTGTGTTTGACATTGAGGTTGAAAGGACAATTGTCACACCAGATGCGTGAGAGATGGCAACCCGGGCAACTACATGCTGAATAACTGGCCATGCTGGATGCTATTTTGGGGTTAAAATGTTCTTTCTCTGTTCTAAGCCTGCTGAGCCCGTTTGTATGTTTTCCCTTGTCTCATGTTACACTGCTTTGGATCAGGTCAGTGTAATAAAAAACCGGCCATTACAACTGCTAACTAACACATCATTACTGTAAGACTATAATCCATAAAAAAAAAAAAAAAAAAAAAAAAAAAAAAAAAGCCTCCATGATAAGGCCTTCATGGCCTTTTTGCTATTTCATCCAAATATAAAGCTTTTTATACTTATACTGCCATATCAGCAGGATTATGAGGGGTCAGAATAGTGTCAACAGTACTTTTGGAGAGTAGTTATGTCAGTTAGGTCATGGCAGAGTGAAACACAGTGGTGCTTGATTGTACGACCTTTAGAATTTTTTTCCACAATTTTTTTAGAATTTGTTTTCACGTAAGTATGACTTAAAATATGTGAGCAGCAAAAAATATGTGAACCTCTAGGGTTAACCGATTAATTAAATTAGAGTCCCATTTTATTTAAAGAATATAGCTCTACCAAAGCAAACACATTTGTAGATCGTTATTATGGCACAAACACAAGTGTAACCCAGTGTAACTTCTAAGCAACTAAAAGTTTCTTGCACATTGGTTATTAATGTTTGTGCTTCCGCCATTAGGAGAGCACAATGGTCTACATAGCCGGGTAGCAGGACAAAAGCCACAAGTTTCTTTTTAAACAACCAAAGCTGGGGTCCATCTAGTTTGCTAAAAATCACAAACCGAAAGGCTTCTGGAAAAATGTTTGTAGATAAATAAGACCAATATAGAACTTATTAATTTAAATGAGAAGCCCACGATTTGGAGAAAGTAAAACATTAGCATTCCAGCAAAAGAACCTAATCCAATCTGTGAAACATGGTGGTGGTGGTATCATGGTCTGGGCATGTCTGATGCATCCATGTCAGAATGGCTTGCCATCATTGATGTAACAATGATTTTAGAATTTGTTGAGATCATTCAAGTGTCAACATCTGTGAAAGTGTTTCGTTTTATTAAATAATGACTAAAGCATAAATGTAATGTTCTGCACAAATCAATAACCTGAATTTCCCAGATTCTGAACAATCTAAAGTGAGCGCTCATTTGAGGAAACCCACCAACATCCCACAGCTGAAGCTGTTTTTTTTTTTTGGTCATCATCACCTACCCAAGCAAGATTAGAACAAGCAAACGGAGTATGCTGAAGCAAACTTGTTACAGCTGCTATAGCCTCCATAACACAAGTCCCTCATTAGCAATACATTATTTCACGTTTTCCTCATTTTCTTTCCAAGAAGGTACATTTCATCTTTGTATCAAAACAGGAGATATACATTTTGAGAACATTTTATTTGGATTGTCCACTGTCGATGCTCTGTAGTTTAATCCTCCAAGCTTCACCAGTTGGTTTAATTAAGCAACTGCTTCATCAGTCTCTTATATCATCTATATGGGACCATCAAAATCAAGTGTGACCAAAATTGTAAATGAAACCATCCTATGATTGTCAGTCTCAGCTTTCACTACTTTTTTTTTTTTTTTTTACCTCAAAGGATATACAATACAATAAAATAAAACGTGCCAAAGCAACCTATAACATTACAATTTAATTGCATTTGTACATAGTAATTATAAAAAAGGCATAAGAAAAGACTTGATATTTTTTTAAAAATGCAGACACAACCAGTGTTACAAAGCATATTTTCATGCTATCTCTTAAATTTCCTCTTTCTCCCTAGTCTCTGGCTGGATCTGGCGGAGTACTGTTGCTGGAAGTCTATGAGGCAGTCTGTAGCTTCGGATATTGGGGTGAAGGATTTGATGGGAGATGAACTGATATGAAGTCTTGATACTGGACAGACACCTTTTCCACCACTTTCAGCCAGTAGTGAAGAGTCTGCAAGGCCACTGGAAAAGCAATCACAAACATCCACAGAAAGGTGTTGAAGTCAGGATCAGGTCTGACTGAAGGAAACAGTTATAGGCACAAACTGTTTAGAATATACCTGTTGTTGAACGTTACGTCAGATGGTCCAGCTCCATCATCGTCATCGTCTGTAACGAGATTAGAGTCTTATTAGATGCATGTAAAACTCCAAAGCATCGCAGTCTGAACATAAATGAATAACTATTGAAGGCAGGGATCACTTTTCTTTGCACTACCATGAGACATGATCTTCACAGATCATAATATGGGAACAAGACATTTACAGAATTTGGCAGACGCTCTTGCCCAGAGCGACATACATGGTGCTTTCTAGTCTACAAAAGAAACTTCTTATACCAGTAAACCTAGACTTGGTTTAAGAGCTGCTAGTCAACCAAGATTATACCTGAGCTCATGCAAAACCTTGACATATCATATATATATTTTTAATTCTTGTGAAGTTAGTAGTAAGTGTGTTAGTTCTGTAGTTGTGGTCAAGATGAGACAAAATAGGAGGATACACACCAAGATGCACCTGTTCTGCCTGTTGCAGGGCGGAGAGCAAGCCATTTCCCTAGGTCATAAATGAGAAAGAATTAAAAAATCTTAATATTAAAGTCTTACTCAGATGTTTAATCTGTAAGTGGTGTACACAACCAAGAACCAGCAGCAGCATGTGTGATCTAAGGCGGGTTGTACCCAAAAATGCCTAGACCAGATATGAAAGTGTTACATAATTCAGAACTTTTTTTTTTTTATTTAAGGCTTACCTGATTGCTTTTGGGTCCTTTCAGCTGAAGGCACTTATCCACATGATGAGTGTAGTCCTTGGTTGAAAAACTCTTTAGACACACATAGCATTTCTCTCGCTGCTCTGATCTGCTGTACAACAATTCATTTCTGCTTGTCATTATTTATTAAGGCATTAGGTGATTAAACTTGTTCTGCAGAGAACTACGATACCTACTTACTTCTCCAACCCGGGCCTGGTCTCTTCCACTGCTATTCTTCTGTTCCTCTTGCGCAGTGCAACCACTACATGCAAAAAACAAAGACGACTGAGCAAACACAGACTGCAGATTGCCTGACCAGTGTCCGAGGTGGTGGGTGGGCGAAATGGCAAAAATATCATCACATTATTTTGAGAAATTTCCCAGATATGTGAGGTGACCGTATTAAGACAGTAGGAGTAGAAATCATTTTTATTCAGTGTTTTCCACATTGTAGTACAATAGGTTTACTTATGCAAGTCTAATGATGCTCCTTAGAATGAAACATGAAGTCTGACAGTGTTTAAGTACTAACGATATCAAGATATGCTCAGAAAAGCATATTGTGACCACGATTTATCACAATAACGATAAATATCATCATATTGCCCAGCTCTAGTCAGAGGTTATACAGCATTGCTGATTTCTGACCTTGCGACAGGTCTTCCTGTTGTTCTGCCTCTTCTGTGGTGCCGTCACAGAAGGCAGCATGCACCTCGATCTTGCTAATGGGAAAGAGACGAGAGCACATGGGGCATTCCACTTTCTGGTTCGGAGGAGCAACTGATCCCATTTGCTGCTGCTCCTCTTCAATCTGCTCCTGCTCCATCCCCTCATCATCAGCAGCTTCTTCTTCATCCACCTCCATCACCTCACTCTCTGTCCGTGACTGGGGCTGAGAGAGAAACGTGTAGGATTAGAAGGATTAAAAAAAGGTCCAGGATTTAGTAGAAATGCTAAGGTTCTAAAAATGGGCTTACAAGTTCTGCTGCAATGCTTATGCTCTTATAGAATAAAACTTTATTTATCCCCTGTTGGGGAAATTAACTTATAACTTAAGAACCAGTACGATTACACTTCATTTTAACGCTAATGTGTCCTGAAAGAAGTACCTGTGCAGGACTGGTCACCATCAGCTCTGGCGTGTCGTCTTCAGTCATCTGAGTTTCTGTGTCCACAGAGAGAGATGGTTCAAAACAAAACAAATGAATCTCATAACGGATCACTGGCAACGGACAATTGCTTTCACAGTCATGAGTCTGTATCATGGAAGTGTCTTCATTAACATTAACTTCATTTTTGAAGCTGCAGAAACACAGAAAGGGTTACAAAAAGGACTGCCTCAAACCCTACCGGGACAAACCATGCTCTCCACATGTTCATTTGGAATATCTTCATGTTCTTCAGGCTGTTGGATCTGGGTGTCTTCAGAAAGGTCATGAGGACTTGACTTTCTACAACTAGAAAATTAGTCCAGATTAGTGATGCATTGGCTAAACAAAATGGTAAAGCATCAAAATATCATAAAATCAGCACAAGATGTTCACTAATAAAACTACATTTTTAGCAATTGTACTACATTTTATTTTAATTCAATTTTTACAAATTATGGTCACTATTACCTGGAAGATCTGACAGCTCCTGTAGACTCCTGCTGCCATAACAGCGAGCTGGAGTTCTCCTGTTGGAGAAGACAAGGTTACTTAGACTATGTTCACAATTGTTAATTTATTTATTTTACACACTTCAACTGAAATGAATGACAAAAATATGGAACAAGCAAGAATCTAGCAAGAACAGATCCCCCTGCAACAACCATTAAAAATGCTAGTCCCTGTGCTGCTTAATGCCATTCAAGGAGGATAAGTAAAAATCATTGTGAACACACTCAAGCACCATAACGTAATGTTAACCCATTGCATGTGCACATGAGGAGCAGTGGGCAGCTAGCCACCACAGTGTAGTGGGACGGTACCTTGCTCGATGGAACCTCAGCAGTGCCCGGGCCCGGACTTGAACCTGCGACCTTCAGGTCACAAGGGCAATGTCCTTACCACTAGGCCACCACTGTCCACAAGTGTGAGCAGTATAAACAAATGAGCAAAGTGGTGCCTAAATGGAAAAAAAAAAATCAGTCTGTTCACTTTAATAAAAACAGAATCACATTTTTATGAGCATGGTGGATGAAGCAATTTTTTTGTGCTTACGGTTCAAATTAAGGAGCCACATTTAACGTGTATCTTATATTAAATATGTTGTCAACTTTTAAAAGATTGTGAACAGAAAATAAACAAAGAAATAGAAAAAGAATTGAGCAGCATATCAGATTATCAACTTCAGGAGCCTTTCATGTGATCTTTTAAAGAAACTAAGCAAACATGCACACTGTACAGCATTAAGCCAAGCTGTTTTACAGCAAAGAATAATACTCACCGTATGTTCCTCCTGTGTCTCAGGAGAGGACACCACCACGTAGGTTTCATGCTCACGGTGCTCGGATGCTTCGTCCGAATCAGCCTGGGACTCAGCGCTTCCCTCTTCTTTCATTTTCTCATCCACCTTTCTTTCTAGTTCTTCCTCCTCTTCTTCCTCCAGAGGTTGAGGGGCTCGGTGTCGCTTCATTCTCTTGCCAAGCTGCCTTTCTGCTGGACATGGGAACAGCTGCACCCACAACAAAAAAGGATTCAAGAAATTTCATAGCATGATGGATTCAGTTTAAAGTCCTAACATCCTGAAAGTACACAATGCCCAGCTTTACTTTTAGGACATGTACAACCACTGCAGAGCATTAACAAACAATTTTTGTTTTCTAGTGAATGTAAAATTCTCCGGCCGTTTTTGAACGTAACAGAAAAAAGAACTGGTTATTGGTATTATAGGGTCTATAGTCCTCTTCTTTATAAATTCTTCTTACAGTAATATCTGCGTATTCACTGTTAACTGGATTCATGTTTAATTTGGAAACAAAAAAGAGCGAATCCAATCAAAATAAAGCTTAAGATTTCATTATGCACTGAAATGACCAAGTCATTCACAGATCAGACACTTTGACCTCACATAGCAATAAGTTCACCAATAGGTGTGACTCACTGGCAGACCCCACTCGGCTTTGTGAAGAAGCTGGCGCTGCGCTTCTTTCAGGCTCTTTTCATACACCTCCAACTGGCTGAGGATGACTCGTGTGTAATCGTCAGGGCTTTGTCCCTTAGGGCAAAAAGGAATACCCCAGTAATATGACACGAGACCATGTCCTTTCCCCTCTATTGGGTGTACGGGTCTAAAATCACACGCAGGTTTATCCTGGACACCAGTTTCTAGTTGCTTAGAGTTGGCTGGGCAAGCGGTCCCGGAAGGAAACGTCCTTTGCACACATGAATGCTGGGAATCAGGGTCTTGTGTGGAGTGGCTGCATGTGCATGAGCAGTCTTGTGTAGTAATGGCAGTAGACAGGGAGCAGCAAGATTGAGTTGGAGACAGCCTTGGGTGGTCTGGATGTGGAACAAACTCCTGGTGGAAGACAGGGCTTTGAGCAACAACCTGGAAAACACAGTAAAACAGTTCAGCTAATAAAATCAGCACATCGTCAAACATCATTACCCATAATACACTTTGAGAATGTATTTGAGTACACGTGTGACCAAGATATGTTTGTATCTATCCATCCTAAACCGGAGATAGTTCAGCGTGCACTGTGATCTGATCTGTTTGGGTAAATGCAATGATCTCACGTTACTCAGTCACAAGACAGATAGACAGACAAACGGACATATAATACCCTCTCCTCCTCTTCATCATTTTCATCATCTGATAAATGCAGGATCATGTGACTGCTGAACTCCTCCAAAGATTTGCTGTCCACAGGCAAAGGCACCTCTTTTGAACCTGGCACTCTCTCTGTAATGTCCAAGCACAACAAAAGAGCTCTGTTACTTGTTTGAGTGCTGGTGATTTATTTGACCCTTGACCAACATCACAATAAAACACGCATGATAAGTAAGGAAAGCAACACGAAGTACAACAGGCAAAAATTGCTTTAGGTGTGAAACGTTTTTATACTAGACAAAAATTCCATGTTAATGTAACAAACTGTACACTTTAGTCGTGAGTAAAACTTATTTCTAAAGCACATTTTTTACACAGCTTTACTGTCCAAACTGTACATGCACATCAAGAATAAAAGTTAAAATGAATAATAAATAAATAAATAAATAAATAAATAATAAAAGAAAAATTAACACATTAAGACTCTAAAAACCTTGTTTAAGTGTTGGGCCTGGATTTAAAAGTTACGAGAAAAGAACAACTTATGTTTGTAGGGAACCATCGCACAGGAAGCCCAATAACTTGGCAGGCCCTGTCGGCAGGAACCAGCATCACTCTGTGTGGTGGCATGGACTGCAACACACTGCTCAGTTTCGCAGCCACAGTTGGAACACCACAGGCATGCCCTAGTTAATTACTGAACAAAACGAGCAGTATAGCCTACATAGGAAAAAAAGCATATAAAAGTTTTTAAAAAAACAATCTTACCAAGAATAGCATTTAAGCTGGTTCCCTGGCTGGAGTCATTCTTCAAGCGCTTTGACTGTGCAGCTACCTATCAGAGCAGACACAGTACTACTGACAGTTAATGAAGTCATTCTAAAGAAAGAGGATTACTGTGTGTATCTCCGCTTATAATAACTGCACAAACCTGCTTTGGATCAACATCATCATCAGGTGCTGAAACATGTGGTGATGGCTGTGATTTTCTGTACAGTGAAAGGCGTTTTCGGGGATCCCTGGATTGCTGAAGTTGATTTTTATGGCTTGGCGACTCTTCAAAATGTTCTCGGTGGTCATCGTCTTCTTTAGATACTCCTACTTTGTCTGAAAAATTATCCTTAGCCATACAACAGCTAATCTTGTTGTCGGATAATTCAGTACCTTGTTTAGGGTCTGTCTTTGCAAATATGGGGCTTTTAGGAGGGGATGGACTCTGCTGTTCTGGAAGGTGAGACCCATCAGGACAGGTGAAGCTAAGAGAGCTGCCCTGTGTAGACAGGAGATTCCTCGATGCTCTGCTGGGGCTCTTCAGGTCCAGGCCCAGTGTTACACTGCACTGCTGGAGTTTTACACTGTCCTGAAAGTCACTCTGCGAAGGCTCACCCTTCGGAGACGCTGCACTGGGTACTTGCTTATTCTGGTCCTCCGACTGTGTGGAGGCCCATTCCTGTAACAAAGGAAGAAAGAACAGCGATTTGTCATATCTGTAGTATTGAATTATGAAAACTTTGTTAAGTGAAATCTCGGAGCCTGCAACATGACCACTGAAGTGCCTCTCATGTCTGGTCCTGGGTCCTGGAGTACTACTAGCCTGCATGTCTACTTCATTTATTGCATCAGTTGTTTGAACAGCATAACATGTGCAGGACAGTGGTTCTCTCAAAACAAGGACTGAGAACAATTGTACCACTTTATTTAAGCTCAAAGAATTTTAATGTCATACTATTGTCACTTATTATTTTAATTATATTGTAATACAGCAGGTTTCCTATACTTTGCCTCTTGCAATCTACTTTGAAAATTTACATTTACGTCATTTGGCAGACGTTATTGTCCAGAGCGACTTACATGGTGCTTTTTAGTCAACAAAGAAAAACTTTGAAAATATAGTGCTATTTGCAAGAAATATACTATTTCACACAAGCAGCTGCCCGCTGCTCTGTGTGTGCATGTGTGATGGGTTAAATGCAGAGGTCACATTGTGATGCGTGTGTTCACAATGAAAAATAGTTACTTTCACTTCAGCTTTAAAAAAATCTCACATGTACACATAAAAATGCAAAAATACTCGCTATCAAAAGCATGCCAAACCAATGCACAGCTATATTATTTCTAAATGTAAAGCCATGCTGCCCAAGCAGAAGCCTGAAAAAAGGTATTACCAGCTCCGGTAGCCAAACAAGGGTAAATACGAGTGACATTGGTGGTGGATTTTGTAGTGGCATCTGTTAACACTTTTACAGTTTTACAGTTAAGTAAAATTTCATTTTCTTTAAACAGACTTTTACTAATCTGGAAGTTAAGTGGATCCACATGCTAGTCAACTGATTATATATACATATATAGGAAATAATTATTTGACCCCTCGCTGATTTTGTAAGTTTGTCCAATTGTCCAAAGGCTGGAGTGGGCTACAAAACCATTAGCAAGAAGCTGGGAGAGAAGGGGACAACTGTTGGTGCAACTGTTCAAAAATGGAAGGAGCACAAAATGACCATCAATCAACCTCGGTCTGGGGCTTCATGCAAGATCTCACCTCGTGGGGTGTCGTGAGAAATCATCCTAGAACTACATGGGAGGAGTTAGTTAATTACCTCAAATTAGCTGGGACCACAGTCACCAAGAAAACCAT
>JBBPDA010000025.1:2269220-2284824 GCA_037974385.1 Arnoldichthys spilopterus | reverse complement strand
AAATTAGCTGGGACCACAGTCACCAAGAAAACCATTGGAAACACATTACACCGCAATGGATTAAAATCCTGCAGTGCAGCAAGGTCCCCCTGCTCAAGAAGGCACATGTACAGGCCCGTCTGAAGTTTCCCAATGAACACCTGAATGATTGAGAGAGTGACTGGGAGAAGGTGCTGTGGTCAGATGAGACAAAAATTGAGCTCTTTGGCATTAACTCAACGCGCCGTGTTTGGAGGAAGAAAAATGCTGCCTATGACCCCAAAATACCATCCCCACCGTCAAGCATGGAGATGGAAACATTTTGCTTCGGGGGTGTTTTTCTGCTAAGGGCACAGGACAACTTTACTGCATCAACAGGAAAATGGACGGAGCCATGTATTGCAAAATTCTGAGCGACAACCTCCTTCCCTCTGCCAGGAAACTGAAAATGGGTCGGGGATGGGTGTTCTAGCACGACAATGACCCAAAACATACAGCAAAGGCAACAAAGGAGTGGCCCAAGAACAAGCACATTAAGGTCAAGGTGTGGCCTAGTCAGTCTCCGGACCTTAATCCAATAGAAAACCTATGGAGGGAGCTGAAGCTCAGAGTTGCACAGAGACAGCCTCGAAACCTTAGTGATTTAGGAGATGATCTGCAAAGAGGAGTTGACCATGATTCCTCCTAAAACGTGCGCAAACTTGGTAATCAATTACAAGAAACGTTTGACCTCTGTGCTTGCGAACAAGGGTTTACTAAGTATGAAGTCTTTTTTGTTAGAGGGTTCAAATACTTACTTCACTCAATGAAATGCAAATCAGTTTCTATCTTTTATTTAAAGCTATTTTTTCAATTTTCCTTTTGATGTGCTATCTGTCACTGTTAAAATAAACCTATGATTAAAATGATACTGTTCTGAGACTTTATTTCTTTGTCATTGGAAAAACATACAAAATCAGCGAGGGGTCAAATTATTATTTCCTTCACTGTATATATATACATAGCGAGGCCATAAGCTACAAGAAATCAGAGCAAGCCGACCAGAAAGGAAACGTCGCACAACAATTTGTACACAGCCCAAATCACGAGACTGCTGGATATAGCAGTGAACTCCTTTGCACATTCTGATGCCTCAGTCCCTCACTATAGTGGATCAGTAACTGTTCATTCGTGTGTAGACATGTAGAAGGAAGCCTAAAACAGTACTATTTCGGCTGCGGCCACCTTTGCACAAAAACGCCTCATGTACACACAGGAAAACAATGCTGCAGTCAAACATCAAGCAAAGGACATAGCGACACATTTTCTGATGCTACAAGCCAAAACCTCTCATTTTCCTATCTACAGGACAACACTGAAAATCCTCAAACTGGAAGGATTTTTTCACAAGGTTTGTTTTCAGTGCCGTTCAAACACAGAAGGGTAAAATAATGTGTGTAAAAATACCTTTAAAAAATACCTGTGTGTGTGGAATGTGTAAATATAAGCTTTCATTAAAAAAAGCTAAACTTCTATGTATAGGTCTGGAAAAACTATTTATTTGTTACCAAAGTTTGCACTTTTATACTTAATTGTATAACTGCTAAAACACAATTCCCAGAAAAACATCCTGGGTCTCCACTAAAGAACAATGTAACCACTATGGACACCCTATTACTGAACATGAAACTGACTGAGAAAGAATCAGTGCAATAATAAATTAATTACTTATTACCTGTGCAATAAGTACTAATTACCTATTGCTTACTTACATACTTACAATCACTTATTTTTGCTATCATCCTACAAATATTTATCATTACTCTGTTGTTTTTCATCCCACAACTATTTATCATTACTCTGTGTGACTGCTGGAATTTTTACACTTAATACACTTAGCCTTTATTTTTTCTTATATATATTTTTATATGTTTGTCTTTTTATTCATTCATAACTTTTTTACAACTATGCCGTTGTACTGTTGCTTGGAAACTAAATTTCCCAAAGGAATCTTCCCAAGGGATTAATAGTGTTTTAATCTATCTAATGAAAGTGACCAAGTGAAAGTGACTATTTGTCATCGTGAACACACTCAAGTACCACAACGAAATGTGACCTCTGCATTTCACACATCACACTTGCACACGTGGAGCAACGGTCAGCTACCAACAGCGCCAGGGGAGCAGTGTAGTGGGACGGTACATTCCTCAAGAGTACCTCAGTAGTGACCGGGCCGGGACTCGAACCTGCAACCTTCAAGTCCCAAAGGCAGTGTCCTAACCACTAGGCCACCACTGCCAACAAATCTATTTGACTCTAAGGCATGGTTGATTAACATGCAAATAAATAAGGTAAGCAGCAGTCCCATGCAAAGTGACTCACTTTTGAAGATGTAGAAGGCACAGGAGGCAGGCCTGGACTTGGAGGTGAGGGCTGTGACAAAGACCTCTGAGACAGATCAGGCATTGGTGAGAGTGGCCCAACACCCTGCATGCTGTCCTCGTCACTCTCGGCTGCATCAGTAACACGGTCACCTGCCCTGGTCGTCTCAGTCTTGCTAAGAAAGGTGAGCTTGCGTCTCAAGCGTGGCATCACAGTGGCTGAGTCTTGACTTGGCTTTTTCATACAGCTGGCTGAATCTGAGCTCAGGTCTGAAGCTAGGCTCTGGCTGACCTGTAATGGAAGGAAATGGCCATATGTAACAGACAACCAACACCAAACACCCCTGACCTAATCTAATATGCAAAATAGGTAAAATATATTCTATGCCGAGTCAGTAACAATCGGAATATGGTATTTTATAATAACAAATCTCATTTCAGCCATGCTGATATCATGATGTAATTCAGCAAATTATCATGCACAGATCCACACTGATAGTGACAAGGAAATACCTGATCTGAGTGTTTACACCTGCTGCCTAAGTACAGTCTTAGATAGATGGTTAACCTTACATGAAGACTTTCTTCAATGGCTTTTCGCATGTCATCATCTTCCAGTTGTTGCCTTTGGGCAGCACTATTTGCTTCTTGTTTACTCAGTCTCATAGCCAGGTCCAACATCTCTTCCTCAGTCATGTCTAATGGCACAAAAAATGTAAATACATAAAGCGTTATTACTTATTATAACTTAATTCCTTTTCAAAAGTAAAGTTAGGCACAAATATGTAAAATTAAGATGGAAATTTGCCAAAGAAATTCTTCTTTCCCCTTTGGGAACGAATCAATAAGTTTAGCTTTGGTACAAGTGAAGGATCTGTGATTTTACGTTGTTTTAGGCTCATATTGATGATCTAGGTCATCATTAGTGTTTAGATACTGCTTAATTTAACATTACCTTGCATTTGGACCCTGCTCTCTCTCTCCCTCAACCGGGCTTCCCTTAATGACACTGCGTCGACAGAGTCTTCTTCCTGAGAGAGGATGTTAACCACATTATTGCTAAAAACAACTGAATGTGTTGAAGATTCTGGGCTTGCTTACGGCACCGCCAGGTTTCACTGTACACCTAGCACACACCTGCCTCGAGTTCCGGTAGACTTTAGGGAGTTTGGACCACTAACCTCCTCGTTTTCGGAGTCAGAGATGACCAGCGTTTCCTCATCCTTAGTATCCGTTCGCCGAACTTTTCTCCGTCCTTCATTCTGCGGTGTGGTTCGTTTCCTCCGAGGCATACTGCAAGCAAAACAACACCCCACAATGTCTGAACGTGCACTAGCCACCTAGCATAAGCCGACCTGTTCTACAGACTCCATAGCTACAAGGCACAAATAAGGCTGTGGGCACACGTCCGACGGAGCTACGGAAATTACAAATGATGCTACGGGTTAGTATTACATGGCTGGAAATTACTGTACAATCGGTGTGGCGTTGATTTTGTTTTGCTCGTTTTAGGTGTTTGTTGGCGAACGTTATCCTTTCCCGGAACCATTTTGGAGCCACGTGACGCACTCGGGCCCCAAAACACGGCGCCCGCCAAATCGTCTCAGGTAATCGCTGTCAGGCTGCACATCATCACAATCACCTCCCTCGAAGCTGAACGTTCAAACTTAACGTAAACCACACGATAAACACAAATGTATAACCTTATATCCCGGGTCAATGGGTGTCGTCGAAAAAAAAGCCACATTAATACCGGCGTTTTCCCTTAATACGGTGAATGTATGTCCGTCAGTAAGCCCAAGCTGCGTCAGTATCTATTTGCTAAAAACATGCGAACCGACGGGCAGCTAGTGGCAGCCAAGTTGGCTCAGTGACTTCTTCGCGACGTATTCACTGTTTACCCGTTTCCGTTGCGTCTTCTTTGGCCTGTCCCTAACGGCTACGTGCCGCGTGTTCCGCCTCATCTCAGCTCGCTCCGGAGAGTAGGGCTTGTTAAACAAAGGCCTAAATTCATTTTTGTTGGGTCAGTGAGAAACCATGTTAGCCACAGGAGCACATGAAAGGCACTCTGTGCTCGTTGGCTAAGGGGGAGGGGGGTGTTGTCGTCGTGTGCCTGCGCCTATACCGCACCGCCTCCTGGAAAACATGGCGCACGGAGGAGCGAATGGAGATTTCCCGTATTTACCGTCGGGAGCAGCGGAGGGTAAGCTACACACGCGCAAACATCCACACGGCGGTGCAATGCAGAATTAGCGCGTGGAAATGCAAGATAAACCATTCGACCGTAGCTCGCAAGGCATAACCTGGGCTAGCCTGCACGCTAGCAGCGGTGTCGCTATGGCTGCGGCGTGCTAACGTGCTAGCTAGCCACTTAGCAGGGCAAGCTAGATGTTGTAGAAAGACTAGACCCAAGGTCGCGGTTTGGCAAAGAACAAGTGAGCAAGACGATCACTCCATTTCAGTCGAACCGGGTGGCTAGCAGGATGGTGATAAGAATCAGAGTTGGTGTTTCTAGTCCCTATTGCTTTGAAATTTCATTCATGTCAAATCCTACTCATTCAGTGCCAGCAGCCAATTCATTTTGTCAACACAACTTAACTTTGTTTTGCAGTGAATCGAATGATCCAGGAGTACGGAGACTTGTTCTCTGACTCGCAGTGTAAAGTGTGCAGCGCTGTCCTTATTTCAGAGTCTCAAAAACTTGCTCATTACCAGGTAAGCCGACTTCATGACCTCGCTTCGAAGGATTGCAGCTATCTTCTCTTAGAAGTGTGCATATAACATGCGAACTGTAGACCGATAGAAGCAGCCCTGTAATGTTGCCCTCTGATTTTTTTTAACCCCCAGAGCAAGAAGCATGCAAGCAAAGTGCGACGCTACATGACCCTTCACAAAGATGACGAGCCCTCTGCCAAACGGTTTAAATCCTCACCAGACGAAGAAGTAAGTCTGGCACATAGATCTTTAAATGGTGCAGTCAATCTTGACATGCCAGATGTAGGATTTTGTTCATTTTTAGTCTCTGTCTCATTTACTGCAGACTAGTGATGTCAGTCAAGGGGACAAATACAAAGCGTGCCATGTCTGCAACATGACATTTTCCTCTGCTGTAGTGGCAGAATCTCACTACCAAGGAAAAGTGCATGCCAAGAATCTTAGGTTAAAAAACTTTGGTCCACAGACACCAGGTATGGGCACCATTTGCATATTTCCATACTTAGGATTCTAGTAAAAAGTTAAAATGTCCTTCTTAAATTTCTTTATGCATAGTAAAAATCTTAATTTAAAGTACAGTTTAAGAAACATCCCTATTTCCTTTCTTTGTATTTATCTGCCAATCCATTCATCTGTCAGCCTTACCTCAGCCCAAGGCTAAGGTGAATAAGCAGGATGTGGTGACTGCAGGAGGGCAGGGCCCTGCTGCAGAGGACCCCAACCGTTTCTGCCCCATCTGCCAGGCGTCTTTCAACAACCCACTCATGGCTCAGCAACACTATGCTGGCAAGAAGCATAAAAAGCATTTGACTAAGCAGAAACTGATGGAGACCTATGGGCCTTCCACTGCACCAGGTAACACAGCATCACTTGAAGACGCTTTTGTCACAAAAAGTGTGTTTTCAGTAATGTTTGTTTTCTCATTTCCATTCGTGTATTTGGATTTATTTTCCATCTTATAAATGTCACTTTCCTCTGGTTGTATTGCTGATACAATAAAATATAGCTATCCTTTTCACCATCAGCCTCTACACTAAAGGGCTATCCATGCACTGTGTGCAATATTGAGCTCAATTCAGTGGAACAGTACCAGGCCCATATCAGCGGCTCCAAACACAAGACTCAGTATGTATCTTCTCAGCATTTATCCACATAAATGCTCATGTTTTTATATTTGTGTCTTTTAACTATACCCATCGTTACAGTTTGCGTTCTGATATCCTTTTTCTTCCAGTGTCCGGCTCAAGAGAGGTGGCAACTCCTTTGTTAGTCCCTCAGAGAACCACCACCCAGTGTACCAGTATGGCTCGAGCCAGGAGGAGCCAGCCCAAGAGGACTGGGGCAGCTTCAATCAGGACTATGAGTGAGGAGATGCCTTTAGCCATCAATACCCTCACCGTATTTGTGGCGAGCTGCTACTGTTGAGGCACAGGCAATGTCTCTGTACCGTGCAACTCCTAATGCCAGCTTTTGCTCATTACAGCTCCTATTTGTATTTGGTGTATTTTTCTCAGTCAAACATAGATGTGTGACAACGTCTAACCTCCATAATGTACACATTTTCAAGTTCAAGTCTTGGAAGGAAGTTAAGTCAATAAACAGTGCCGTTTCCTCCATTAGGGCATTTCATGAGGTCTTGCACTTCGGTTCAGTTTGCGACGATTTAGAGGATTCAAGAGTGTCTCTTGTGAGAATATGGGATTCCTAAGTGAACAGAAGTAGTTCAGAAAACAGACTCTTGTGACTTTTATTCTGAGTTGTAATGTTTAATATTGCAAAAATATTTTTTTTCGAAGGAATGTCTTCAGAATGTGTTGTTTGAGTAATGGACTACAGCCGGAGTCTATATTTTAAGCTAAGAAAGGAGAGACTTGTTGGTTGGTGTAAGTGTATTGCAGGTCAAACAGTGCTTTATTTCTTTTTTTGTGTGTCATGTTTGTCATCGTTTAATTTATTTGTAAAGTCATTGTAACAGTTTATTTGACCAGTGGGGGGCGATTAAGGTCATGTTTTTGCTTTTGTTTGACCAATTTCACCATTGTTTGCATGGCTAACAAGCCATGGTATTGTAGCAAGCTGCCTTCACCATAGTCTGTGGACTGCGGTTTGCACTGACTGGATGACTGATGTGTGTGGTTTTTTTTTTTTTTGGTTTTTTTTTACACTATCTTGTGTTTTGTGTCTTACTATAAATTCTCTCTACTAAGCAGCATGTTCTATATTACTGACCATGGCCTCACTTTGTGTACGAGTGAAATACATAAACTGGTCATGTACTTTGTAAGGTCATGAAAAAATGAAAAAGTTCATTAAGTTTAATGAGGGCCTGTGCTAGAGGATTTATACTTGGGGGTGATTATGCTGTGAACTAAAGCCTCTTAGAGCATTGGAAATATGCTAATAGATTAATAGAGGGGAGAGTGGAGCACAACTAACATGCTAAATGCAAAAATGTGTAAATTGTTTCATACAACCAACACATCGCTGCTACATAAAAAAGTAAAGTTTGGATCACCAGCCGCTTGTTCATTTGGCTGAAGGTGGTTACTGCAAATGTTGCTATGCACCTCATAGACGGGGTTCATTAGTACAAGGTGAGAAACGTATGGCTACGTGTTGGTTTATCCTGTGTGCTATGTTGTACGAAACCGATGAGCTTTCCAACCTTAATACATAAGATATATGCATTGAATACATTAGGGAAAGAGGCTTAGCCAAGCAGTGGCATTTATTTTTCAGTAAAAGCAAAAGTGCTACATTAATGATATTGTGAATAAAAAGTGTTTGACAACTCATTTACCTGCTGGAGTTGTTATAGCACTTCATTAGAACTCACCTGCATTGTGCTTTGGTCTGGCTAGCTCCTGTTGTGAATTTACTACACACAATATATTGCAGGAACCGAGAGAGCGACATGCACAGACTCAGCAAATTGAGAAATGGTGAAAAATGGTGCTTTCATGATCCAAAAAACAAGCTGTGTTTCTACACAATCTGACTGCTGGAAAAATTCACAGATAGTGCTATGAAAATCTAGGGTGACTAAAAGCACTTCCTGCTTAACCTGTTAAGCTACATAAAACCACATGCTGTGATGTACCCTGTGTTTGGTTGTGCCCTGCGCTCCCCTAATTAAGTACACCGTACCTGTCAAAGGTTTGGACACACCTGACTATTTTTTAGGCAATGTCCAGATTACAGGGCTGAAATAGCACCAACTGGCTTTTGCCTGAATAATTCTAAAATAGGTTCTAGACTTTGTGTGTGAGGTTCTAGTTGAGATATATAAGGTACGTTACAGTTTGACTGTAAGTTCGCTGTGAAAGCCTTATAGCTTTATTTCCGCCTACATTTGTGCTTGGAATATGGCAGCAAAGAAACGCTCCTGCTAGGTTTTACATTGCTTGTGCATTTCTGCCACACACGCATACATTGTGCGCTTTATGGTATAGGAGGGAGAATTAAACAAATTGGAGTTTGGGGCGAAAGAGACATAATATCATTAACATTAAAAGCAGAAAACCTTCATTAGAGCGGTGAATCAGTGGAGTTTTTACAGTGTTTTACATTGTTATAGCAGTTTAGCGCTGTGCATTACACCACTTCCTGTAAAGGCAAACTGCTATAACGATGTAAAACACTGTAAACTCTGCAAAGCCGAGGCAAAGTGAAATGTTTACCCAGTTAGTAGATATTCTAATAAGATCTTCTGCTCTAAATGCTTCTATCGGTTGTACATGAAAAGACATTTGTAAAGTTCACAAAGTTTAGTCTTAGCTATGGGGTTTTTCCTTTACTAAGCAAATAGACATAATGTGATATCAGAGTATCTAGACAACACAAATAGTCCATGATGATGCAACATGGAAATCTACATAATACACGTCCACACTACTGAACATACAAGAGTTTAGATCAACCACTGGGAAGGCATCTCACCTCATGAACATACTTGAATAATTGAAAAGAGGAGATTTTTATAGTCTCCACAATGATTTAAAGTGGTGTGTCCAACCCTCTGACTGCTACTGTATTTGCAGTACAAGTAGTAATGCTATGAGTAGTATATGTTTCTAACATCTGATGATAAGACCAATCCTCATGTAGACATTTTTGCTGTTCCAAGATGCAGTAAGCATATTTGTAATATGGTTTACTTTCATGTTCTTGCCTTCTTCATGTGCATACGTCATTGTTTTACATTGCTGTTGTTGACCTAGACTGAAGACAGCCGAGAGTCAGCTTCCCGGGTGATGCTGACAGATCTAGCACCTCAAACTGCATTAAAATGCTGCATCCTCTTGTTTAGTAAAACGGAATATCTGTTTATTTTACTAACATGATTGAAAAGTTGAATGTGAGAGAGTAGAACATTGTTTTATATATATATATATATATATATATATATACCGTCTATTAACCCACTGATGCTGAAAGACTAAACATCACTAGTGGTCTTACTTACCTGGCTTTACAACAAAGCTTGGGAACTTTACTGAGATTAACATATCACACACTCCAAGAAAGATGAGGCACTGTCCTGTTAGTAGTAATAAGAGTGATGTAGATGTATAGACAGGAGTAGAAAGCTCAATACCTCATGTATTTGAGTATTGATTGTATTATTTAACGCTTAAGGTTGGGATTTTCTGTCCCCCTGTGTATTTAAAGCTTTTTAACTAATGTGAAAATGAAAAAAAGGTTCCAGAGTGGTCTTACTTACCTGACTTCATTAGTAGCATATTAGCTATTGTGTTGTAAATGGTCAGAAGACAGTGTTAGCATCAATTATGTACGACAATGTTCATTTATTAAAAAGTTTCATGAATATAAAAGGATTTTGCTTTAGTTGGGGTTCCAGTAAATGCACATGTACCTGAAAGTAGTTATAAAGCTGCACAGGTCGTGTGTTTAACCGTGGATGACAATGTCCAGTAAGAATGTTTCCCGTTTGACCTCTAGATGGGGCCCTCGTTGTATATATGGAACTGTATTAACCCTATAGGCCTCGTGTTACAGAAATCTCTGTCTTTTCAAACACAGTCAGAATGTGGTCAGAGTTATGTCCCTTAATAAAATATAATCATTCACATTAGCTCCCATTTTTCACTAAAAAACAATGACAAATAACAACAAAGAATGGGCAGTGGTGGCCTCTGGTTAGGGACTTCGCAAGTTCAGGCCCAAGCCCAGGAACCAGTGAGGTAACCTTCAGCAAGGTATCGTCCCACTACACTGCTCCCCAGGTGTTGCTGATAGCTGCCCAATGCTCCACGTGTGGATGGGTTCATTGAAAAGGTCACATTTCGTTGTGGTGCACTTTGTGTGATGTGGTGTGTTCACAAGGACAAATAGTCACATTCGGTTTTCCCATTCACTTCACATTAAGCTCACATTTTACACGGGACTGTTCATAATCCATTTATGAATAAATGTTCATTTGAATGGGCTCCCCAGTTGGACATGGTATCAAAGCTCCTACCTCATTTGTTTTCCTTTTTCTAAACTGCATTGGTACATTCCTTCTAAGCAATAAAGTTTCAGTAAAGCCTGGTTTTGGCATAAGCATGACTTTCATTCATAAAAAAAAACCTAGCGGCGCAGAAGGAGGGTTCACTGTTTTCATTGATAAGATCTATTTACTCTGAGAGGGGAGGCGTCTGGGGCCCCTCCATTCACAGTGAGTGAGGCGCTCGGCCCCCTCTACTTGAGGCGCCACAGCGTATAAACAGCCCAGCTTCGTATACTGCCAGCACGCAGACACACAGACTCCCACTGTGTCCCTTAAACCAGCCAAATGCACCATCATTAGTTTTTCCGTAAGCATGCGTGTTCATTGCTGAGATATTAGCCTTGTAGTGTGGGTCTCTCCAGCGAGCTGCTGTGATTGGAAAAAAGGTTTACTGACTACAGACGCCATGAACTGTTCCAAATTTAGAGGCTGAACATTCCTTTAAATGCAATGTTCTACCATGTTCCATGTTAAGCCCAATGTGGTGAATATTTTGTACAGATTCTTGGAGTTAGATTTTCCCTTTGCTAGTAGTACATTTTCCAAAATGAAAATGTTTTTGCAAAATGATCAGGAATAATCTTTTACTTCTGCATCACAGCTGCCAGGGTATATTTTGTTGTAAATAATCTTAATAAATTGTGCCCATATACCTATCTAGAACCAAAAGCTATTCATCTTTAAGGGACTTTATATTTGAACAGCCTTTCCCTTTAGCTTACATAAGTTTGTATCAAAGTTCAACCATTTTATAAAGTTTAACGCTGCTCCAAATCAACTCTGACACACACATTCATATTTCAACCACTGTTTTGCAATGTGCCCTCAACTCTGGATGACCACATGCGCAATAGGTTCAACTAAGGTCTGTGTTTGTTTGGCTGTTTGCATGTTTGGTCTATGCAAATACAGCGGAGGTGAATGGACTCTGTAAAACCTTTACTCTAATATCATTCTGAAAAATGTTGCTGCTTCTTGGTTTATGAATTGTATGTATGATTTGGATGATTAAGTCTGTAGTATGTTTTTTGACAGTTTGTCTAAATTGCACTTTCATGTATTTGTAATTCCCTGATTATGTATATATATATATTTTTTCAGTAGATGATCAGGACAAGTGCATAACTGAAATTATTATTATTTTTTAAATGAGGACAATTTACATTTTTGTTATGACCTTCTTTTAACTGACTATAGAAAGCATAGGGGTTCAGTGTGTGTACGTCTAGTACATGCTGACTTATAGGTAAAGGGCTGGCAGGAGTTCAAGGGAAGATATATTCACTACTTTCCCGAGAACTGTTTCTGTGTGTTATTGTCTGGAATGGAGACGTCCTGAGGTCAATGCCTCAAGGCCTGTGTGAACAAGGAACAAAACAGGCTTGTGCGACCAAATGGGAATCACAGGTGGCAAGAATGGGCTATCTATATGTAGAAATGAACTGACTGTGTTTCAGCTGCTGAATGATACAGCTCACTGCTGACTGCTCTATAGCAGATTTCAGATTGTGTAAATAAACAGAAATACGGACATGCTTCATTTTGGGAGCAAACTCCTGTGAGCATCATAAACGGCAGCTGTTAAGCCAAGCATGTGTGCAGAAACACTACAGTAGATTGATTATTCAATTATGCAACAGATAAATTATAGTTACTTTTGATGATATGAACAAATGCTGTTTAAAAACAGGAAAAATTTAATTATTTGGTCAAGTCTGAGGTTGCAAATCTTGGTGTTATCTTAGATTCAGGGCTGAGCCTTAAGTCCCAAATTAACAAGGTGACAAAAACATCTCTTTTCCACCTTAGAAGCATAGATAAAGTGCATTTATCCATTTATAAATCAGACAGATGCTGAAAAAACTGATTCATGCTATCCTATTATCCTAAGTAGACTTGATAACTGCAATGCACTCTTTACTTAACCAGAACTAAGAGGAGAGAGCACGACAGCCCAGTTTTAGCTAATGTGGACTGGCTTTCTGTAACACTCAAAATTGATTTTAAGCTCCTTCTTCTTATATTCAAACCCTAAATGGACTTGAACCAAGTTCCATTGCTAACTCCCTTGCTAACTTTTTGCCGCAGAGAATACTATGATCGTCCTCGGGCGTGCTATTAAAAGTTGATAACAGCAGAAGAAATTCAGGGCCCTCAAAGCTCTATAGTACACTACCTAAAGAGAGCAGAAGAAATTCCCTGACTTTTTTTTAAAAGCTTAAAAAATGTCTCTTTCCTTCATGTGGGTGGCACATTAAGCAGGTCCAGGTTTGATCACCAGGTCGGCCTTGGGTGCCTTTATCATAGGTGTGAGCTTGTGTGAATGGTTGTCTGTCTCTGTGTTGCCCTGCGATGGGTTGGCCTCCTGTCCTGGGTGTACCCTGCCTTGTGCCCATTGTCAGCTTGGATCAGCTCCAGTTCCCCCATAACCCAAAATGGATAAGCAGTTAAATTAATGAATGTGTCATTTCATGCCATAATTCAGTGCTTCTCTTTTCTGGTTTACTTTTTTCCATCTATTTACTGTCAAGCACTTTAAGCTGGATTTCTTGTATGAAAAGTGCTCTTCCAATACCAAGTTTATTATTACTCAGTTTCAGTGCAAACATTTCATGTTAAAAACATATGTGACTTGGCATTGTCAGATGTATTGGGGGCAGTTGCAGCTATACTCTTTCATAACACAAATCGGATGTTAAGTGACCTAATCCAACAAGAATGAAGAAAAAATTTCGAGCTAGAGATAAGAGAAGGTCAAACACTTGTTTGCCTGGCGGCTGGGGTCCTCTCCATTCTGTCGATAAACAGTGTGGGAACAGCCTGGAACAGACTGAGGGAGCAGCGGACACTGATCGACATGAGCACTTATGAAAGATTTGTAGTATTAGTGCTGTTTTAGAGGATGGATGTAGATAGAGGTGGGGTGAGTAGCGTATTGTGTTAACATTAACATGTTGTATTTCTGAAAGGCCTATACACTAATATATTGATTAGACACATTCTCTATGTAAATATTCAGTTCAGTTTGGAAATTATTTCGTGTCATGTTATTTAATGCTCTGTGAGTTGCTACAAATGTTAGGCCTTATGAAAGGATATAATAATGGGACCCCAACATTATATAATAGTTTTCAGATCATGTTGTTTAAAGAGCCCCAGTCAGTTCTGTGCTGGGCCCTTGGGGAGTCCAAACTCCACCCCCCTTTACGATGCCCCTTGATGATGGCTTTAGCAGCCACTGCTTCATGTTCAAGCTCATTGTGTTCAAACCATTTTAAAACGTCTTAGTAAAGTCTAATAAGGTCACATTCTCTATGCCTGGAATATATAGTCGAACACTTGACCATGAAAATATAACTCCTAAATCTGCCCCTTGTACTAAATTCCTGTAACTGTAGTAATCCCTGCAGAACATGCTAGTTCCCTGCTGTTTGCTGCTTGAGGGTGGGTAGTAATGCTAATTAACCTCACTCTATATTGCTCCTATTAGGAATAACATGTACTTCTACATGTGACTAAAGTGGGGATTAATCCTCTCTGTGAGCTCGAAGAAACTCTCATGTGCTCAGTTTCCTGGGCTCTGAGATCAGTGCAGGTGGCTATGGGGTTCAGATTACTTCCCATTCCCCAATGGACCAAAACCCACAATCTGAAAATTCCTGCAGATTACTTCTTATTTTTCTGACAAATGGACACACTTAATCTGCAGCGGTCAAGCTGGTAGTATGTTCTACAACATACATGGCATTGGCAGCTTGGACAGCCACCTGTCAAGCTCCCTGTCACATGATAGTCACAGCTTAAAACAAACAAGCTATAACAGAATAAAGTTTAATGTTTGTCATTCGGCCAATAAATTTCAAATTCTTGTCATGTTGTTTAGTAGTGAATCAGTGTAAAACAATGACAATGTCTGATTTTTTTACACTGTGAACCTGACTATTTGAAAAGACTCTGGTCAAGGCAGGAGTATTGAGTATTGACAAAAGATTTAAGTTAACAAGCCAATTTCCTTGAGTTACTGGATGTTTTTTTGCATTTAGAACTCATCCTATAAATTGCAGTCCTATACCCTTACCCCAAATAAGAAATGTCTTCCCATCCTTGCCACAGTAAACAGATGGATATCGTTTTCAGCATTTAAGTGTCTGAGGAAGTGGAGATGGAGTGCTTCTCTGAGTGGCTAGCCAGACCAGACAACAGGTGAACGGTTACGGTCAGCCGGCAAATCTCACTGATATTCTAACCTTTTGCACTTTCCCAGAGAAGGACTCCCCCGTGGACACACATTATTGCATTACAGAGCCCTTTCCCTGTGCTTTGATCCACTCAATGTGAAGCAGATCTGTAGCTGTGGCCTGAACAGGGGAGCTAATGAAAGCAGGCTGACGAGAAGAAGTGTGGAGAGAGCTGGTCCTGCAGCAGCCCAGGACAATACCCTTCTTTCAGGGCACTGGCAGGATCTGCTAGATGCTTGTACTACAACTACATGAGTGGTTCTCCAGATTCAGCGCCTTCAGTTGGCAGAGCATAGCAGAGCATTAGGTAGCCCAAGAGAATACTTGTTTGAACTTAAGCTTGGGTTAAGGGTCCTACATATTGCCAACACTGTAATGGCATCTCTGGGCTCCTGATCATGTTTAAGGAACTGAAGAATGTGAAAAAGGAACCTGGGAGAACATTTGGGTGAGCTTGGTAACTAACTAGTAGTGCTATCACTACTAGTGGAAAAATGGAGTTGTGGAAGTGATTTTCATGCTGCTGAAAAACAAAAAGCAGCTTAGATGGAGTGGGTTAGAAAATGAAAAAGCACCCAGTGAAGCCTTGGATAGTTACAGAGAAGATAGACATTTTTGATCGCAGACAAAAGTCTCAGATCAATCAAGGCTAGCAAAACTTTTCGAAGAGACATGCAGGCACCAAAAAAGGTATCTAGCTTTATTTAGTTTGCTAAATATCTGGGCCTGTCAGTGATTCCAAATCCTTTACTGTGAAAAGTGTTGTGACTGGCAGTGGATGCAATGATGAGCTACAGCCA
>JBBPDA010000025.1:2255264-2269120 GCA_037974385.1 Arnoldichthys spilopterus | reverse complement strand
GGCCTGTCAGTGATTCCAAATCCTTTACTGTGAAAAGTGTTGTGACTGGCAGTGGATGCAATGATGAGCTACAGCCAATAAGAGTGAGGGGAAGCTTAGTTTTTTTTTCTATATATTTTTTTAGATTCGTATTCTTTCTCTCCACTTTCTTGCTTTTTCATTGCAAATCTGTGCAAAAGAACTAGCTCACTTCTTGCTGACATTCAGTTTTAGAATATAAAGGACTCCTGTCTTGCATGGTTTTGCGCCAGTCCCTGTCACTTCTCACGTGTGCTTTTATGACAAAATGTTGTTTGAAGAGCAGATGACTGGTTAGATATTGTTCCTGGTGAAAGATCTTGGAATGTGTGACCTGACCTTGTTGCTGATCAGTCATGAAGTGTGCAAACCACAACTTTAAGATTCCTGATGACAAGACAGCAAGTTGTGTGGGGTGAACAGTACAGCCATCTGAACATGTTGAAGGTCAGGTAATGTGCTTAAGCCATGTGCAACAACTGTGAACGCCACAGCAATGACTATGGTTTGGATTGATATCATATCAAGGAAATTATATCATTTGAGACTTTGGAGCAATCTGGACCAAAAACAGGATTGTTCTGACATTTTTTAAAATTTCATTTGTTTATTTGATGCTTTATGTTAAATGGGGTCTGTCAAGCTTAACCTTACCACCCTGTCACACAAATTAAACAGAGAAAATTTGTTACACTATTAAAGTGTGGAAAACTATATTTCAAAATAAATGCATGCATGTTAGGTCAGGAACTTAGACCACATGGAATACTGTGGCCATTTTAGGATGACATTTACCATTCCATCATATACCACCCCATCAGTGTGATTTGTGGAGTATTAACATATCTTTCTCATTGAGAATTTAAAAAGTTTGCTTTTATAAATTTGAAGTGGAGAATTGGAGTTGAGATTGCAGTATAAATTGACAATAATTCTCAAGGACATGTATGCCTTTGTCTGGTTATCCACATAGTAAGAGGCTGCTTTTCTTCATTCTGTATAGATGTTTTTCAACTTCCTAACAATAGCTGTCGTGTGGAGGCTCATCCAACCCTTTTATTTCAAAGTCAATGTCAAAGTGAAATTTATTGTCATCTCAGCCATATACAATTATACAGAAAGGAAATATGGTGATGCTCAGGGTCCACAGTGTGCACATACACATAGTGCAAATAAAGATACCGTGCTTAGACATACAAGATGTGCAAATACAAAAAGTAAAAAGTGTGAACAGTGTATGTTAAATATGCTGTACAGTTGCCAATGGTAAATCAGACCTGAGTAGCAGGATGAACTTCCATAGCGGCATGAATTCTCAGTTTGCAGAAGTGTAAAAAGGTCAATTTCTAACAGTATAACTAGCAATGATAAGTTACAAGGAACAATAAGGGTTATTCTTATTACAGCCATGGCAACGTGCAGTGCGCATGCTCAAAGGTGTTTAAGTTCTGTATGTGATCTTATGGTAACTTACATTCTATGTGCAGAACAGTTCATGGGATAAAGTGTTTGTGCATGATTTTAAGTTCTGTATAAGAGGATTATGGTCATTTGGGTTTTTGTGCACAAATACTTATTTTCCTCCAATTCCAATGTATAGATTCTTCATGTCCTGCCCTCCATCAAAATTTTGCACTGTATAATAGTCACAGGATTACAAATTAGTTAAACTCTGGTGTATTTCTTTTTAGAAAATATAATGTAAAATTGCATTATAGTACATTAAACTTAATGTTTTTCTTTAAATATTTATCTTATTTCTATTTGATAGGACATGCTGTGTGGTTTACTACGGCCTGATGTAACCACCACCATCAACATTTAGGCTGAACATTAACACTACTAATAGACGTTTTTCTGTGACCTCTGCCTACTTTTCAATATTGCTTCAAAATAACAACACTGATTTTCCAAAATGAAAATATTAAATCTACCCAATTACCAGTTGCATGCACTGTGTGTAAAAAAGTGCTGATTTAGATCTTGTTTTACAGATTTCATTGCTCAATTCAACAGTAACAGATTCCCGAATCACTAGCTGGTCTATTTCCTATAACTTAAAGCAGTTACAGTCACATGATTTATAACTCGTCAGAATGTTTTACTTGTATGTGTAATAAACTGGCAACTCAGTGTATAATTCTTGGCCTGCAAGGAAGTGCCATATCAGGTCATAACTGAAGATCAAAATAGCACTTCTATCATACATTATTTTACCGTTGTGTGTGTGGGGGCTCAAGTAGTGCTTTTGTGTTCAGAATAAAGTAAAATAATAGAGCCGACATTGGCTATAGCAGTCCTTTGAATTTAAGGAGGAAGGGATCTTTCACTTTGGTTCTTGTAATCAGTGCCTTCTCCTGTTCCACACACACAATGGCCACTCTGTTGGGTCTTTTTTGAAGGAGTTGAGCCTCCATGGTTCGACAGCCCTCCCTAGCATTTGCTTAGCCACCCAAACACTAGGCACAAGACAAACAGAGCCACCCTCCACTGCTGCCTTTCAGCCCACAGTTCTGCCTTTAAGAGGCTTATGTCCTGTGCAAGTGGTGGTAGGAAGCACAAGTTGAATGGGATGATGTTGGGAGGGTTAGAAGAAAATGAGGGCATCAGCCCAACCAATGGTTACTGCTGAACCCATGACAATGTGACAAGGAAGAAAAATCAAAGTAGTAAGAGATAAATGAGACGAAGAAATAAAGAAGGCAAAGAAAGCAAATGAGATGTTTCTTTTTGCTTAGTTCTACTGGCCATTAATGATATTATTTCCCACTTGGTCTGGTTGTTTGGCAGAGATTCTAAAGACCATTTGGCAGAGATCACTGAGGTAGCATTTTATTCACTGACTCTATGAAACAGCAGAAACTTTAAGCTCATCTTTAGCACATGTTTGAGTAGTTATTTTAATAGAATGTGGCCTCTGGGTTCAGTGGTTAGTGCTGTCACCTCACAGCGAGAAGGTCCTGGGTTCGATCCCCGGGTCAGCCACGGGTGCCTTTCTGTGTGGAGTTTGCAAGCTCTCCCCGTGTTCACGTGGGTCTCCTCCAGGTCCTCCGGTTTCCTCCCACTGTCCAAAGGCTGCAATAGGTTGATTGGATACTCTAAATTGCCTGTAGGTGTGAACGTGTGTATGAATTGTTGTCTGTCTATGTGTTGACCTGTGATGGTTTGGCCTCCTGTCCTGGGTGTACCCCGCCTTAGGCCTGCAGTCAGCTAGGTTTGGCTCCAGCTTCCCTGCGACCCGGAAATAGAAGAAATGGATGGATGAATGGTGGCCCCTGGGCATTTGACAGTAAAATATACTGTGAGTACAAGTAATTCAGGATAAGATGCTGTCCAAATTAATAGAATGAAAAGCAAAAGATTAGTTGAGTATTAAATAGACTTGTTCAATGGTTGAGATTGAAATGGGATAAATAGCTCCACAGAGATACATTTTAAGACAGTTAAGAGCAACCAGGACCATTGCTGGAATCTGTGAAAGGCTAGAACAAGACATTCAAAAAGGAAGTGAGGGAAGTCAGCTTGCCAGGCTTGTGCAAAGTCAGTTAGGGTCCATTAGTAAATTCTGATAGTTTCCATGCAAATTTAATACTGTTGAGAAGTATACAGTGGTCAAGGCCAGTCATATCTCTGTTTGTGTTCTTGAGATCTGTGCATATAAACCACCCCATGTATCACTGTTGACTTTTCATGTCATGTTACAGGCACTGATAGCAATCTGCTTAGTTCCAGTAACACCATGTGAGTGAGATCACTTGATTTCTACGCACGTTTTAAATGCCTACATACAGCAGCCGTAAACCCATAATTAGGAATGCTGATAGGGACTACATTCAACAACTACTACATTAGTTTTTCAAAAGCACAAGAGTTCCATTCTTCATTGTGCAACAATTGTGCATAGTTTTTTGTGCCATAAGCCAGGAAATCCTGGACTGGCGTGCTGGCTTGGCTAACAGTCCATTGTCTAGACCCGGCTCCAGTGACTCCATTGAAGTTCTCCATCCAGCTGTAAAATTGGGTAGAGACGAGACCCCCTCTGAAAACCAGATACTGGCTCACTCCAATGGGTTAGGCCCAGCCGAAGGTGCAGGGTTGTTTGGGGTGGGGTGGGGGTGTTGAAGGTGGCAGAGACATGCCATATTTGCTGTGTCGCTTCCTGACACTTCCTGTACTGGATCCCAGCTTCCTGCCCAGAGCTATTGCGTTTCATGGAGCATTTCCTTACTCAAGTCTTCAGACCATGGACATTCTGCAACATGAACAGATTAGCATAACAGTTGCTCTAGGAATGCTGTCGGTGGTGGAGACATTTCCTGAGGAAGTGATTTGCCACATAATCTTTACCTCCCACAACCCTAGAGAGGGGGAAATCTTGCAGTCTTTATAAAAATCACAGTCTAGGAAATGGTGCAGGCCAGAAAAGAAATCTTAGATTTGGAAGGCCCTTGTCTGTGCAAGGCATGCTAAGAATCTGGTGCCTTCAGCCAGCTGATTTCCCTTTAAATTATGCAAAAAGGAAGACAATGACAAAAAAAATAAGATACAAGTAAGTTATACATTAGCCAGTACAATAATATTCTTGACAGGTAAAATAAACACTGATCATCTTGTTGTAATGGTACCAGTCAAGGATGTGAGATACATTTGGTGGCAAGTTAACATTCAGTTCTTAAAGTGGAGGTAGACAGCTATAGTGTAAAGGCAACACCTGACTGGGTGACAGCATCTCCAAAACTTCATGTCTCCTGGAGCGTTTCCAGTATGCAGTGGTTAATAGTGCCCTAATGAAGGACAATTAGTAAACTGGCAATATGGTCATGGGTGCCCAAGGCACATTGATATGCATGGGGAAAAAAGACTTGAGGATTTGGAACTGCAGAACCTCACTTGTAGTTCAAGTCACTGAAAAACTTTGAAAAACTGAAAGTCCTTTTCCATAAACATTTTCATTCAAAAGCTATAAATACAAGAATGTGTGATTTGTTGATGCTTTTGAACTTTTATTTAACTGGTAAAAGTTAATAGAAAAGATTTCTAATGTTTTCACTGATCAACTTAAATGTATTTTGTACAATTTAGAATTTGACATTTACAACAGACTAAAAGAAAAAGTTGGACAGTGCAAAATAAGAGTGAATAGTTTAAAGAATATTCAAGATTTGCCATTTTGAAACATTCCACAATAAGCAGGTGAACTGGAAATTGGGGTTCATGATTGGGTAAAAAAGGAGCAAGCAAAGATTGGTCATGGCTCACTACTTTGTGCAAAACTTCATGACAGAATTGTCAGTTTGATAAAAGAGAACATTTCTCAATACTCAGATTACAAAGAACTGAGGTCTTTTATCATATATGGTACATAACGTTGTGAAAAGATTCAGAGAAACTAGAGAAATCTCAGTACCTGTAGGACAAACCTTTGAGCCCTCAGAAGGCACTGTGATAAATATAGCCACATGGGCTCAGGAGGACTTGAAACTCTTTTACACAAAGAGAATTCTATACAGAAACACAGAGTTCCCTGGGCTTGAGCTTATCTCAGATGGACCATAAGATTTTTGCTGTGGACAGATTTTTGGTCAGCCTGTTTTTGGGAAAATGGACTCTGTTTCAAAGATAAACCATCCAGACTGTTATCAGTGAAAGGTGCAAAACCCAACACCTATTACATTACAGGGAGAATCAGTGCCCACAACATGGGTTTGAAGGTCCCATTGACGTGGTGGTGTATTTTGTGATTTAAGAGAGACATATTCTGCCATGTCTTTTTCTGGGAATTCAATTGTTATTTCAGTGAAACAATTCCAGGCCTCATTTAGGCTTTTACAACAGCATAACTTAATAGACACAGAGTGTGTGTGCTTAAAAAGGCTGCCAGCAGTCCAGATCTGTCACCTATTGAAAATGTATGGAGCTTCATAAACAACAGTATAAGACAACAGCCACCACAGAGCATCTGAAGTCTTTTCCAAAATTACACTTGCAGAACTGGAACAATAAGCCTCTTCACTTCCTAAATGATTAAACAGTGTAACTAAAAGGCAAGGTGTTGTCATAAAGTGGCAAATGCCATCCCAACTTTTTCTGAGTGTGTTGCTGACATCAAATTTGAAATTCCAACATTTTAATTATAATTCCTAAATGTCTGGTTTGTATATACATATGTATATAGGTGTTTGACTGTGTGTGTGTTCATGACCATTTTGTGCAAGGAAAAGCAAGGCAAGTTTTTTTTAATAGCACATTTTCATACACAGAGGTCATGCAGTGTGCTTTACATAGACAAAAAATAAGAGTAAACATTAAAAAAGCAATATATTTACTATAGAATAAATAAAAAGAAAGCCTGAAAAAAATAGATCAAAGTTTTTGATTCATTTACAGATATTGCTTAGATAAACGTAGCTTTTCTGTTTAACTCAATACACTAAAGTGTATCTAAAAATATGTTAATATATTTTTCTGTTTTCTGCACCAGACAATTGGCACTGTTTTTCTGTAAGCCTTGAAAATGTGTACAGCTCTCCAAATGCACACGCTTTTATATATTTACAGCAATAAACAGAAAAGGCATGACTATAGCTTTTAACCCAGAATTTTTTTGTTTAACAAACCATTGGCAATTTTTATAATGTATGCTACTGGCTGAGTTATGCTGTAATTTTCCATACCCCACTGCAGTTACTGTAAAGAGGAACCTAACATGAAAATATTCTTTATGGACCATTTTAGCTTTCATTTTATTTAACTAAAGTAAACGCTTTAAATGAAGTAACTTTTTTAGTTGACTCGATCAAACAGGCATCACCTTACTTTGACAACACTGCTGATTGTATCTATCACACAGAGACTTCTCATTCAAAATGGCTGCCATGCACTTTCACAGTATGGGGTTCCTCGCTTCTCTGTTGGGGTTCTGGGCCAAAAGGCGCACCTTACTGTCCGCTTAGAATGAGACAAAGGCTGCATTGAGTCTCCAGTACTTGTCTCTGGGTCTTGACCTGCAGCCCTGAGCCTTGAAAACAACAGCTGTGTTGGAGGAGGGGTGAGCCTTGGGCCTGTGGCCATGGTCACGCATGGGAGGCCTGCTGTTCCTCAAGCAGGCTGGCCACAGCCCTCCACCAGCAACAGGAGGAGACAGGCAACTACAGAGTATTTCTGAATTAGCCATAAGTTTGGGGAGCTGTAGCTGCTACTGGTTTGTTTACTGTTGTTGCCGTTGATTTTTTAATGTTATACAGGTCATCTTATCTCTGCTAAAGTAGTAATATCCTTTGTTAAGGGAAGAGTAGAGAAAATGTGTTCATAATCACCAATAATTCATCCTGTGTAGGATAATGGTTTGGGACTGGAAAAAAAATGAAAGCTTAACCAGCCTTGTTCTCTTTTCCTTTCCCTCTCACATATACATGTACACACTCCTTACAACAGCCCAGGCTTAAAGATGTTTTCAGCTGTCAGTGCTGGCAGTATAAGTGGCTCTTTGTTCCCCAAATGATGTGAAAGGCCTGGCTTGAGCCTCCGCTGGCCTTCCACCCCAACCCAGCACTGTGACAAGAGGTTACCACTATCCCTTACCTGAATCGAGGGCCTTTGTTAGGCTAAGCTACTTCACCAACACAGAGGGAGGCCTGCAACTGGATCTCAAAGTTCCTCTGGCACATATTTCACTAGGCTGTTTTCTCTGTCAACACGGCACTTGAGAGAGTGAAGGGGCAAAGTACTTTTGTTCTTATGGTGATATGGGAGTGCAAGGACAATTTAATCTTTCACAGCTTTATTGCACAGGGACCGGTTTTGGATGGCATGTTTATCGATTCACTTTTTCATATCAAATATGTGTGTAGTATTTCTTTCAGGAATGCACTGGGTTGGTAGAGGCAGACTGTGCTCTGCGGTAATGAATATACTTGTAAAATCTTCCACAATAGCTAAGATGTCATATATTACAACAATCAGCCTTAACACTACCTACAGGTAAAGTGAATAACATTGAGTAACTAGCTATTTCATGACAATGGCACCTGTCAGGGGGGTGAGATATATCAGACAACAAGTGAAGAAGTCAGTCAGAAGCAGGAAAAATGGACAAGTGTAAGTATCTGAGCCACTTTGTCAAGGGCCTTATTGTGACTGTGAGATGACTGAGTCGGAAAACAGCAGGTCTAAATTCTTTTATAATAATGTAATATATAAAAATAAAATACACCCCATTGCAAGTTTGATCGGCTGTGGCACCTCTGATTTTGACTAAGAAGGTGGAGAGATAATTTTTGTTATGTTGTCTGTTAAACAGGACTTCCTTTATTGATTTTTATTAGACAAAGATCAGATTTTTGAAGCCATTCATGCAGAAATCCAGATCATTCTTTTGTATTTTATGCTGTGTTGTGGAGCCAGAATAGTTTTTTTTATATATATATTTCAATATATAGCTAATATCTTAAACAAAAACACACTTCTTAACTGAGTTAAAGGGTGCAAAAAACTATACTGCACTAAGTGTACAACACATTTTATTTAAATTTTTGTCCCAATATGTGAAATTCATCCAATAAATAGTAATAATGTATTAAAATGTATAGCACTGTGTTTTTAAGTATGTTTAAGTATACAGATGTGGTGCTCTGGAGCTCCAGGACAATTATGCAAACCTCGAAGATAATGATCTCTTGAGAAAAGCATAATTAAAGTCACATGTTCCAGGTGTGTGATTGACCTGCCATGCCACATTTAAGTGCAAAATTGACTGAGACCTCTGAGATCCTTCGGTTTTGATGCTCATAAGAATGGAAAGGGTTACAGAACAAGCAGTCTATAAGCACTAACTGAACAAGAGTTGTGTTGACAGGTGTTACCAAGGATTAAGCCATAACTATGTAGAAATGAAATCAAAAGAACATTGGACCCCATTCACCAATATGTTCAAGTTTTTTCTTGAATTTGTTACTTTTTTAAAAGTCTTAGATTCATAACCAGTTATATTTCACAAACATGTCAGCTCTCAAATGTGCATAAGTGTGCTCTTGACTGCGCAGACGTCCCGTTCTTACCAACAAACAAACCAAAGTAAGAAGTTGGTGAATGAGAACCATTTGAAGATCTCATACTACCTGAACAGGATTTTTATGAAATTTATGACTCAAACAGTGAAAAATGTAAAAGATATTATTTGTTATCGTATCTGTTAAATAGGACTTCTCTTATTGATTTTTATTAGATGAAGATCAGATTTTAGAAGCCATTTATGCAGAAATCCAGATCATTCTAAGAGGTTTTCAAACCTTTTCTCACCATGTGGAGGTCTTGAACTCAAAACAGCCCAAAGTGTTGGGTAAATGAAGCGAAGTCAAAAGCAGATTAAGATGTCAGTTAAAGTTAGTAGAGTACAAACACTTATTATCCAGAAATGCAAATAACCAAGTAAAGTCAAGTAAAAAGACCGTTCTCTTTAAAAACAAATCAGCCAGTGGAAGTGTGAGATACCTGCCTGATCTCACAAACAGGAGCAAACACTGTTCCCCCATTTGCTGAGAAACACAATGAAGGCCTATGAGAGCCAGATAGGAGACTGTGAGAGAGAAAGAAAGCATATGGGAGCCAAGGGACGCTGCACTGGTAATGGCTTTTGACGCGCAATTCTTCCATAATTTGGCGATTAATGGGTGACAGATGCGAGTAATGCTTCTGTGCGTAGAGTCAGCCAGGGGAGGATGGAGCGGGAGTGTTCTGGGGATGAGATAATGCCTGCAAGAGGAAGGGGAGCCAGGCTGCCCCCACCACTGCCGTAGCCCCTGTGCAATTTCCAACAGATGTTCAACATCCCCTCGGTACAGAGTCATTCACCAGCAAGGTCAATATCGTTGGAAAGCTGTGCTCTTGTCCATCATCTTGTCTGTGTCAAATAGAGACTGCATGAGCAGTGTGTGTTAGCTCGGTTTTATCTGGGCTGGACGTTTGGCTGAGATGGGCAAGTTTTTATAGGAACTAGTACATTTTAAAAAGACTAAAAGATTAATGCCTCTATCTTCTTGTGGCAAATAAATACAACTGATCTTCCTCTCAGAACTGTGATAAGGGCCATAGGGGTCCCAGTGCAAATGCCAATGATTTTTACTCACTAAGCAAAAGATCTGAAGGTGTATGTATCTGTGAAGTATGCTTAGTAGGCCTGATACAGCAATGAGTTTCCTGCTAAGAGGCTATGTACACACTATAAACACTGTTAGCCTCATGCCTGAGGTTGATGCTTCTATACAGAACAGTGAATATTTGTGTCTTGCAGAGGTCTGGTGTTCCAGATTTGGTCATAAATTACTTTTTTAATTCTAGTTCAGGTGAAATTAGCAATACCTGGGTTCTCATGACATAAGAGTAGACATTTTTGACAAAGGTTTTTTTTTTTTACATTTTCCAAACTTCTAAAATACGTAACTGTAGAACAACTAGATCAACCCTCTGAAGTTTGTATGTGTGTTGTGCTGGCAGGCATGTGTATAATGTGCTGAAGGCTAAGTGGATTTCCTGCAGTGAGTTGCAGGGCTCCGGATCTGAGCACAGCGCGCCCCACTAATCCCCCCTTCCTGTTTTGTGTAAATGCAGCACTGCAGAGGAAGAGCGGGATTTATTTGATAATTAGACAGATAATGCCTTACAGCCAATTACCTGAGATGGTGAAAGAAGAGGCGTGTTTGTGTGTGTGTGTGTGCATGTGTGTGCACTTGCCGAGTTGTTCATGCATTTATGCCTAGTTGTGGATTTTTGTGCATGAGACTATGCATGCGTCCAAGAGGAGACGGGTTTGTGGGTGAATCCCCATTTGTAGATGGATTTGCACTAAGCCTAATCTAGCCAGCGCGGTCTCAGAGGGCCAGCTTTGGGGAAGAAATGGAGTCTCATCAGCGAAGCCACTGGAGGAGAGCTGCCATTGTGTCTGGAAACTAATTACGCGTCTACTAGAACGCTGTCAACAAACAGAGCTCTGGAGTCTGGAAGAGCTTGTGGCTTTGCAGTCAGCACAGAGTCCCTGCCACAACGCCTCCACAATTGCACCCTTCACTCACCTTCACTAGATCCACATATGGGCAAGCAGCAGAGTCAATCCACAGAATGATGTCAGTGTGGAGCTTCAGCTATTATGTGGTTCCAATGACCAGAGGAAGGCAAGGGAGTTTATACTGAGAAAGATCACGTTGCATTAGGTAGATGAGTCTCAAAAGCAGGAATAACATCTTTAAGCTTCCTTTCTTTCTTTCTTTCTTTCTTTCTTTCTTTCTTTCTTTCTTTCTTGTTTGTTTGAGTGTTTCTTTCTTTCTCTTTCTTTTCTTCCTTTCTTTCTTCTTTTCTTTCTTTCTGTCTACAGCTGAGATTTGCAGATTTAATTGCATTTAAATGCACACATTCAAGTTAACGATTTGCAAATTAGGAAGTTGTATATTTTCAGCTGTTTGAGAGGAATTCCTGTCAGCTTGACATTTGCTGTTTGTTTTGTCTTAACACCTCTGCTAAATGGTGCATGGAGGTGTGGGAACTATGTCCCTCCCCCTCAAACACAGCTCTGGAACATCATTTATACAACACTCAGATTTCATTTTACATTTGCTCTTAAAGGGCTCATATTCTATTTTTCCTGCATTTTATTTTTTAGCATCTAAGACTGACAAACAACTTATGTCTTTATGGGTTGGTGTGCCCAGAAATAGTCCTTATTCATTTTTACTTGACCATTTCCCAACCTCTCTTTATTGCTTGGAAATGAGGGGTAATGTGTTTTGTTAATGTGCTTTTAATACTGATACATGTACATGAGCTCTGTTCTGATTGGCTGCATTGTATTTGCATCTTAAAAAGTAGTTTGGGGGCAGAAACACTCCTTGTAACTTCAGCATAAATGGGTGGGGCTAAATACCTTTAAGCTGAATATGCAGATATAGGAATGAGTATATAGAAATATTTCTTTTTCTGTAAGAGGCCAATTCACTTTTCCATCATATGGTCAATATTTGTCTACATTTCTTTTATAAAAGACAAATCTCTCACTGAAAAACCTGTAACACCCCGTCACTATCAATCTATGGTTGGGTTGAAAAGGCACAAAAATACAACAATCAGTGTAGCCTCTCTAATATTGCTTGAATATATAATCATGCAATGTAACTAACATTTAAATTGCAGACAATTAGGCATGATGGATAGAAAAATAGGCATTTACTAAAACTGTGATTAAATTATAGACTGAACTAGTAAGCTATACAGGGCTGGCTTAAAGTTGTGTAAGCTATTATTAAACAACAATTTTTGTTATTTATTGTTATAAAATTATATGACTGTATATTTTTTAGAACTTTTGAAATAAAAAAGACTTATGGCCAACCTGTAGTACCACCGAGACCCACTGGGGGGCCATGGCCCTTAGACTAAAAATCACTGATCTATGTTTAACTTCCTATCCAATTAACATTTTATGTATTCATACCTAAAAAGAAATTTTTACCAATACAAACATTTTAGATCACATTTTTGTGCATGAATTTTGTATAAATAAGGCCCCTGGTCTCTAAGCCCAGGGACTAACATTCCTGACTTTGGGCCTGACACTGATGCTTCTAACCCTGTCTTGCTCCACTCTTTCTCTCCGGCTTTCTCTGGCCCTTGAATCTTTATGCACCCCTTTCCCCCCAAAACTGTCTCTACATACCTAAACACACGTGTGGCAGTCTGCCTCCAGACTCTTCATAACACTGATATCTCCTTACACAGCAAATTATGTCAACTTTTTCCTGCCTTTACAGAAACATTCCTTCATAACTCCCTCATAGTCATGATCCAGCATTAACCCGTCTCCAGACTCATTCCTCTACAGTCTGATCAGCTCAAATGGAGGCAGTAATTTCCCTAAGATTTGGGTCCTATCCTGCCTTCTTTCCCTTCGCACGCATGGCCCCTTCCTCGGTTGAGGTTGAATGCGTGCAAGATCATTACATTGTGGTTTAGCCTGTTGACATCCACAAACTTTTATTCATTCCACCACCCCTTCTCCTTGCCCCATTGGAGAAGGTGGTCATTAAAGGAGAAAGAAAAGCATTGCAGTTTGCAGTTGGAGATGCTTGGGAGCGACTGGTGCAGAAGAGGCGCCAGGGCACGCCATGCTGTGGGAAAGCTGATAAAGCGAGGCTGCTAGAAGATTGTGGCAGGCCACGAGGTGAAGCGAGGCAGCTCGGGAGCCCAGATTCCATGCTACGATTGCACAGGCCTTTCCCCACTCCCCCACGCCTGAAATCCGAGCCAAATCAATTACGCTCCCTTGGCACCTCTGAAATTACAGAGCAATAAATAACCTCACTCTAACTGTGAAGGAGTTATGAGCGCCCATCGACGATGGAATGGCCCATGTCTCTTCTGCTTTCCCACCTCTTTTCTTTCTTCTTTTCCCATCACAGTGTAGATCACAGTGCACTTGATTCTCTGCTCTCTGGTTTCAGCATGCTCTATTGTCTGTGACCTTGGGCGCTAACCTTAGGATATGTGATCCAATGTGTTGCAGACTCCCTGTTTCTCCTGTGGCCGATCTTGACTGGGAAATATTCATCTCCTCTTTATAAATCTTGTTTCCCCCTGCGTACAGGAGTTCGGACACACATAATGGACTGAAAGGCCCTCTGCTTTTTCCATTTTGAAAAAATATTCCTCACTGGAATCACAAATCAGAGGCTGACTCAGGCTGATGTCCTTTTGGAAATGCTTGTAATTTGGTCAGTTGCACATATAGTAGTATATCTCATTAGATTAAAAACACCCACATTAATGCTTTTATTAGGGGTCAACATTAATGATGG
>JBBPDA010000025.1:2243410-2255164 GCA_037974385.1 Arnoldichthys spilopterus | reverse complement strand
GAACAGTGAGTTTTTGAAATTGATGTGCTGAAAGTAGAAAAAATGGGCAAGTTTAAAGATTTGAGCCACTTTGACAAGGTCCTTATTGTGATGACTTGTCTGGTGAGTCAGAGTATCTCCAAACCAACAGGTCTTGTGGAGTGTTCCAGGTATGCAGTAGCTAGTACCTCTCAAAAGTGATCCAAGGAAGGACAGGGTCATTGGCACCCAAGGCGCATTGATGTATGTAGTGGGTGAAGGCTAGCCTGTCTGGTCCAATCCAACAGAAGAGCTACTGTAGTTTAAAAAGGGAATGTTTCTAAGGGGGACCTACTCTATATTAGGCAGGTGGTGTTTTTGTCATGTTTGATTGGTGCACACATATGCACTTCATCTCTGTATCATAACAGTAAAATTGATACTGGCAATGTTTTTTGTATAAAATCTTTTATTTATATTATATAAGTGTGCATGGTTATATTTGAAAAAAAAACTTTAAAGAGCAAAATATTTGTTTGAGGTATTGTTTAGAACAAGATGAGCTGAGGTAATGAGACGATGTAATGCAGAGGCCTGTCAGAAGAGGTTAAATACAATTAAAGCCAGCCTTTAAATGAAATGTGGGATGGGTCTAGTCACACCTGTGGGTGAGAAGGAGTCAAAATAAAAATTGTGCCATTTTACTGGGGGGTGTTTACCCTTCACACTTCCTGTGCCCACACACTCCAGGCATTATCTGCAGAGGCTTTGTGTGTAGACAAGTGTTCAAATACTTCCCGCGATCAGCTGATAGAGAGCGAGAGAAAACATACACAGATAAGCCATTGTGCTTCCGTCCGGAGCGGAGGTCCGAAGGCTAAACAGTTGAACATTAACTGTGATAAACTGCTGAGCAGTGTGCATGACTCAACTCTCTATGCTCAGGCAGATGATGAAGTAAGAGCTTGTGGCAGTGCATGTATGTGTGAATGTGTGTGTTTAATATCACTGTGTTATGGAGACAGGTGGGTAGATGTTGTAACCACAGTGGAAATGTATGGGAATGTTTACAGGACCCTCTGTGTAAAAGTTGTAGACACGGTCTCTTTCTGTTATGCCTATTATTACTGGGTCACATGGAATTGATCCTGAATCACCCTAAGGCCTGGCATACACCACCATTCAAAGGTTCTGATAGTCCTACACAATGAAGTGAACAGTGAGGGCATCGAAATTTTAAAATAACACTGGCCAAAAAGTGTCAAACAATTCAAAATCTTAAATTTTCCCTTCTTTACATTGCTACCTGCAGATTTACAGGTATTCTGATATTCTCCAAAGCAGATTAATAAGGAGCTTTTCCAACAGACCTTAAAATGTTCCATAAACTGAATATCGTCTATGTCCCGAGAAATCCTCTTGTCTCTGTTTTTGTGCCCTCGATTTTTATTTTTCTAGCTGACCTTTACACTATGTGAAACGTTCATGGTGAACAGCAATTGAAATGCTCCAAAATCACCAAAAATGTTCTTCCATTAACTTCAGAAGTAAGGAATGTTTTCACCTTCTCCTGTAAAGTAACCATGATGGAAATACTTCTTGTACAGCAATGATATGCTAAATATGCTGAGCTTCCTAAAAGCCATGCTGTGGATGAGGTCTTTAAAAATAAATACTTGTCATTTTTTGGTTTTGGACATTTATTTTAATATTTAATGTATTTAAAGTAGTTAATTTATTTTTATTCTTTTTTTGTAAATACAAACAATATGCAGCATTGCAATACTGCCAGTGTGAAAGAAAAAGCATGTTTTGTCAACACTGTTTCTATTTTAGGTTAATTGTCTGCTTTTGTAAAATATCCTTAACAAAATAAAAACAATTTCAATTAGCTGTGTTTAAACTTGGTAAAGTAGTAGAAGTAGAAGTCTTCTTTTATTATGGGCTGTTTAAATTGCTTCAGCATTCATATTCAGAGGGCCCAGCTTCAAGGTTAGGGATATCCGAGAATTGAACTTTATAGGTTCTTGAAGAAAAAAAGGACTCTATTTTTTGCGATTCCACTGACCTTGCTAAAATCCATATGCTCTTTTAGCATAAGGCACAACGATAGCATGTTTGTGAGAATTATAGATTTACTATTGGAAAAATCCTGAAAAACAAGCTGTAGTGCATGTTATAAGTACTATGTGCAAAATCTGTGTTTTGTAGTTCTTCCTGCTCTGCGTGGGCTGGAACTAAATCACGACTGGTGATGCAATGCTGTAATCTTAACTGGTACTGCAATGGGAAGAAAGACAGTTGATGCAATATGATGTATTTTATAATCAGCATGGCAAGACTTACTGCTAAACACACTGGATCCTTCAGATAACAATGCCGATACAGTACCCACTCTAAGCGGTTGTGGTATAAATAATACAGAAATGCAGAGAACGTCGGGAGATGAGAGATTGTTGCTTCTGCCAGGGGTTTCCTGGGTCAAATGTAGCATGTTTGGGTTATAAATCATAAAATTTATTTTACGTCTATCAAAATAACTCAACAGCCATGAAAAATCAAAGCATTGGCTTTTTAAACTGCATAGATGACTGTGTAGAAGATAGGTTTCATGTGTGTCTGCTGTGTATATGACCTATCTTTGCTTAAGCCCCATTGCTGGAAAGTTGCACCTCAACTGGCCTGAGCCAGGAAGCAGTCAGCACAAATGAGCTACTGAATCAACAGCATCAGTATCTCCCCTGACTCCATCCATATCTGGCTGTGGCCAAAACTGTCAGCTCAATAAAATGATTTTGTCAGTCATGCAAAAACCTGCCTCTGTGTTAGCCAAAGGAGGATAAATACAACAATAAGGCAACATCAAATGCAAGATCAAACAAATTAGCAGTGGAAACAGGTTGCCAGATGTTTGATTTACTGGTGTGAGACAAATACTTGTTTGAGATTTGGAAGGAAGTTTATAAAAGAAAACAATAATGTTGAGAGTCAATAGTCTCAGTGCACTGGCTCCACAAAATGAAGTAGAAAATTCCTGGTGAAAGCGATTATTTGTCATTGTGAACACACAAAGTGCGCCACAATGAAATGTGACCTCTGCATTTACCCCTCCACACGTTCTGCAGCGGGCACCTATCAAAAGTGCCTGGGCACAGTACCTTGCTCAAGGGTACCTCAGTGGCACCTGGCCTGGGACTTGAACCTATGACCCTCTGATCACAAGGGCAAGTTCCTTACCACTACACCTTTGAATCTCATATGGGGTATGCAGATGGTATTTGATAACTGTAAGTACAAACAGCTCCCGTGATAATAGCACATTTTAGTCGCTTTAAGACATTTGGCATACAGCAAGATTTCCCAGTCCCCTATCCATGCCCCTATGTAGCTCCCTTGGGGTAGAGTAATCCAGCCCAGTGTCTGAACCTTTGACAAATGTGAGATGTGATCAGATGTGGACAACTCTGTTACTTTAGTCAAAGTATATATACTCCTGGTCAGCTATTAGTCTTCCTAATGTGAAAGTTGTTCAGTCAAATGTTTAGTTGAATTATGAAGCAGCAGAGTACTTACATTTATAAATACTTAATTATTAAAACACACATTTTCTTTGTAATTTTACTTTAATTACCCAGAAATATAAAACAGCTGGATGACCACTCCCCTCTCCCCCACCCCCATGCACGGCATCATTGGGACAGTGTCCTATGTGAATCCACTACCTTCTTGTGACTTCTTGTGCATTTTCACTCCGTAACTCTTAGTATGCAGTAGATTCCCATAGGATCCAGGTTTATGTCCCAACTGGTTTTCAAGTTACCTGCCTGTGTATTACTGTGATTTTTATTTTTTTTTTACCAGTGACGAACACATTTTATAAAAGAAAATTCACCCACTGGCTTCAAGGCAGTGCTTCACAGTAACAAGCAACAAGGTCCTTCATAGAAATGTGGTGGCTCCAAAAATACCACATATGTCACATTTTAAATGTATTGGAGTAAAAGTCTCATGTTTCCAAAACAGTAAGGTACAGATACTTGAAAAATTTATTTAAATACAGTACTGAAGTAAATGTAGTTCGTTAAGTAGATGTACTTGTCACATGGATGTTATCATGTGATGTGTTTTTAGAATTGAGAATGGCTGCCTTTCAACAAAGATAAGATCAGGTCTCCACATTATCATTTGAGAAACAGAGTGGGAGGGATGTAGCCAGGGGCATGCAGAGAGCCATTTGGCGAGCTAGCTTGGCCCTTTCACCTCAGCCAAACATGCAGAGCATGTGTAGATGAGAAGAAGCCAGCCATGGAAGACCTGCTCTTATCTCCTTTTGTCCAGCTGGCTGTAAGAATCTCTGCTGAGACACAGACACTTATCAGGGCCCAGTGATGGCTGACCTGCTTCTGTGATTTGTTACATATGAGAGATAAGCCAGGGTGGTGCTGGACAGGCACGAGACTTAGAAAGTGACATTTAAGTGTCATCAGACTAGCAGTGCTAACTATGTGAAATAGCTCATAGCTCTTTGTCTGTTTTGAATGCAGTCAGGTACTGAGTTGCAAATACTCTCAGCAATAGTGAGTCAATACTAACATGTATAGCAATCTCTTTGTACATACAGGATTATGTGAGTGAGGTTTGTAGCTGGATGCACCTAAAATAGTCTGAGCATTGAAATATAGCTTTGGTTTAAATACACAATCATCAAACCTCAAATTCTGTAAATTGACATGTCCCAGATTAGTTTACCTACTACAGGCCACCTCCATGTATTTTATGCTTCATATGCATATGCTGGATATGTTGCTCTAAGCTATAGGCTTTTAGCTGCCACCTCTTTCGTTTGGTTCTTATTTTTATCTGGTGTCGACCAGAGCAAGGTGGGTTCCCCTTCTGAGCCTTGGTTCCTCCCAAAGTTTATCTTTGCCTCTGTCGCCTTCAGCTTGCTCATTAGTGTCTCAGACCCAGATTCTATAAAGCTGCATTGTGACAATGACTGTTGTAAAGTGCTATAAAATTAAAACTGACTTGACTAAACTGAATTCTTCAATTAAGACATGATGCACTTGGCAGGATGTTGGAAGTTTAAATTATCCTTTATTTAATATAAAACAGCACATTAAACAAATAAATTAGATATTTCTAAAATAATTCTCTCAAGGGAAAAAGCATAAGAACATTGTTGATTGTTACAGATTGGATGGGGAGTACATAAATGGAATGTCATGCAGTTCATCATTTCACACTTTATTCCTTCTTTGTCTAAGACAAAGATTTTTTTTTGACTTTGTAGAGTTAAATGAAAGAATACCCAGGTATTTTGTTGGTGGTTAAGCACTGGTGTAGCTGCCACATTTGGAGAGGTCGAGTTCTAGTGGTAGGTTACAAAATATTCCACTTCTAGCATGATGACACACCAAACAAATTTTCCCCCTGGACACAAAGGGGAAACTGGATGGCTGATTCATTCTAATGCGCACATGTTAGGCCACAATGTGCCCAGAGGGAATCGCAGGAGCATCCCTGGCTGGGAATGCAAAGCACTGAGTAAATTAACTTGAGAAAGCCCCTTGCTTTCTTATCAGCTTGTGGGTGATGCCTTGCATTCCCTGAAGAACACTGCAGTTTGCTCAGAAAGGCCAGCATTAGCATTTGTATATTAAAAAGATGGTGCAGGAGAAAGATGGGCAGCTGGAACCATTACCATATTAAGAGGCTTGCTCATTTGCACACAGGCTCAGACAGCCCCCCAATCACCCTGCCCTGCAGTCACACCCATTACAACTGCATGGGCCTATTGTCCACCTTAGCCTGCGCTTGGACTCGGCAAACACACTGTGCTAGGTAAAAGGTTACAGCTAAACAATAGAAGATTCTCCCATTTAAAATCAATCAATCTCAAGGGTGTTTTTTCCCACATTCAGCCCCATCATTTTCTCTCTGTACAATATTCACATTTGAAGCATCACTGTTCCCTGCAGTTGTCTTGGTTTGAATGGTGCTCTGCTTTCGTGAGGGGAGCAGTCACACCATGCTTACAAAGTGTATATAACGTAAACCATAGTAAAGTGAATCCTGACTGGTTAGCCAAGACATGCAAGCAATAGGCAGAGTAGTGTACAAAAGCTATTGCAATTGTGCTGCTGGAATTCAGAATAAAAACTGTGGGATAGTTTATTTTATGGGTTCAATGGAAATGTATGTTCTTTAACCAAGTAACACTTTCACTTCATATCTTTTAGAATAATTTATAAAATGTAATTGTCTTATTTAATGATATGTACAGAAAATAGTTTAAGATATTCACAGGAAATCAAAATTCAGGCACTTTGCTGCCACTACAGCAATTTTACCATGCGAGATCCTGAGATTTAAGACAACTCTTTAAATAGAAAACAAAATGTAATAATCTTATATAGAGAGAATTTTATATTTAACAATGCTATCTGCTTTTTTTATATCAAAATAAATGTTCTCTTTAAAAAAATCTGGTTTCAGAACACACCACTGTGCTGCTCAAATACTAGAGACTTTATACATAATAAGCAGCATCCATCCTTTTCAATGGAAACTGAGACTAAATAGCTTCACACCCAGGCAGTCCAGTCACTGTATTAGAAACGTGATTATCTGAGGCAGCCATTTGTCATCACCAGGATTTGTAGTGCCAAGCATTGTTATAATGTTCTTGGGCAGAGCACTGAATGCCAAAGTTCTTGTACCACATCTCATGTGAGTGTTTTTCAAAGTTAACTCTGTTATCCACAAGCTGGAGTCCTCTGCTGACTGAGACTCTATCGTAACGTTGCCTTCAGGTCTATCCGTGAGCGCACATCGTGATAACCAAGCAGACATGGATCGGTGGACAAGGCATCATGGGTAAACACTGAATCATTGTCTGAAGAGCAAGAGCTGGAAGTGTCCTCACAAGAAGGCGAATACTGTTCAAAGGGGGTAGACAGGTCCAGGTACTGCAAAAGTAAAAAAAATGTTTAAGTACAGGAACTTAACAATAATAACAGCTTACACTTTACCAACCTGACCTATTGAATACTGCAAAATATATAAAAGAAGAATTTACCTCATCTGAAATGGATAGCAGCACTCTGTCAAGCTCCTCCACCAGCTGTTTGAAAGTTGGCCTTTGTGTTGGAACTGCATGCCAACATTCTCTCATCTTCATGTAGCTAAGAAACAGACATCGCAATAGTTAAGCACTCTGCTTTTACAGCTTTGTTCAACAAGCACGTCGTCTGACATCAATGCTATTGTAAGGAACAGTGTGATACTTACAGCTCATGTGTGCAGTTGGAGGGCTTGTCCATGCGATGACCTTCCTTCAACAGCTTAAACAGCTCCTCTACTGGGATTCCAGGATATGGTGAGCCACCCAAAGTGAAAATCTCCCACATCAAGACCCCAAATGACCATCTGTGGAGGCAAGAAACCAAAAACAATTCAGCCCATCATTCAGTAGGGATAAAGGATTGCTACAGGTTTGCAGTGTGCCAATTTAATCCTCTTGCAGAACACATTTTCATTCATTAGTACTTATTTTGAGTTGTTAGAAATGTCCTAAGACAAATCAGACTTAAACTAGGCTGACACTTTCCTGAGCACAAACAGTATTCTGATTAATTTGAACAAGCCGACATTCCAGCCCTGGAGATCCCTGGTCAGCTGATTCTTTGGCATAGCTGCAATGATTAGCCAGACTTACACGTCGCTCTGGTGTGTGTAGACTCTGTCAAACAAGGCCTCTGGTGCCATCCATTTCACTGGCAGACGTCCCTGAAATCGGACACAACAGAGCAGTGAGTGGGACAGTTGGCTGCAACACAGGGAGAGCACTCTTTTGATCCAGGGAAAAAAACATGGCTGCGTACTCCTTCCCTAATCCTCCCCCCACTGTCCAATTATCTCCCATTAAGCTGCCTGTCAATCAGCAGGGACACATCAAACATCTGTCTATAAAAGTGTTAAGGCTGCAAACGGGGCTGGGCACTAGATTGGCAGCAGAGATGGGACAGATCATTACATGAACATGGGCTTGTCACACACAAACACTCAAAACCTGCTTAATATTTAAGGGAAAATAAACTGTGATCTTACATTGGTGGTTTTCTTGTAGTAATCAATCTGATGCACTCCTCTTGCCAAGCCGAAATCTGCAATTTTCATGACGTTGTCTTCTGTGACAAGAACATTCCTTGCTGCTAAATCTCTGTGAATGCACTGTTGAGAAACAGAGAGGCCAGGTTTTAGTGATCTGAAATAGCAAAGTGTCAGTGGCACTTAGCCAGCTCTGGTTATTAAATTAACTTACACAAGAAGCAGACAAAACATACACAAAAATGATTTGTGTGTTTCTATATGAACAGATGTGTTTTAAACCAACATGCAGTGAGCACTTTCAGTATATCCTCAAAAAACAAGCTCAGCTTCAAATAGATGTGGGCTTCATAGAAAAACACCACCAAACTGTTTGCCGAACTGAACGCATGTTATTAAGTTTATTTTGGTTGTCTTTTTAAATAGAAGTGGTATTTGGGGATTGAAAAAAGGGGACGAAAAAGCCCCTGGTTTGCCGCCCTTAATGGAAGGGTTTCAGACAGCTGCATTCTTAGCAGGCCACAAAGACCTAGTAATATGATCTTGTGCACAGGCGGGTTTGTGCGCCTGCTTGCTAACAGATTTATGGCAGTGCTAAAAAGGACAAAGCCCACAGAGACGGGATGGACGCAGTGGTAAACACAGCACACCACCACTCCACTAAGGAATGCCTGGCATCATGTGTCAGATAAGGGGACATGTTGATAAGAAAGGAGGGCCTGGATTTTAGCATGCACCCAAATGAGCCACGCTGCTGCTCTAGTGCCCCAACTTACCCTTTTAGATGCCAAGTACTCCATGCCTCGTGCCACTTGGTAGGCACATGAGAGTAGGTCCTTGAATGTGAGCTGCTCCTCTGGAACCTTGGTCACATCAAAGGTATAATCCATGCCAGGAGGACGGCGTGCTCGTAAGTACTCTCGCAAGCTTCCTTTAGAAGCATACTCAACCAGGACATACAGCGGGCCTGTTAGGATAAAAAAAATATCCAGATTTCTGAAGATAAAAATTAGGGGATACTTGTATTACAGCTTGCATTTCTTCAAAAAAAAAAATCACACCACTTCTTTTCTAACTGGAATAGCTCTAAAACAAGTTCAGAGAAATGCTCAAAAAACCATGGCATGCCAGTTGAACTCACCATCCTGAGTGCAAACACCAAGGAGATTTATGATGTTCTTGTGCTTGTCCATGCCTTTCATAAGCTCCATCTCTGAGATAAGGTCAGCCAGATCTTTGTCAGTTGCATCATCTGAAAAAAGGGATCAACTATGTTTAGCTGGCTCACATCAAGCTAATGCCTTTAGACATATTATGAAATACCATATTCTGGTATTAGCCATTTCTGGAAATTTCTACCTTTCAGCATTTTGACTGCTACAGTGGTTACTTGATCTGGATTATCCTTGTTTATTCCATAAGCCTCTGCTCTCACCACCTGACCAAAACAGCCCTCACCGAGAGGTTTCCCCAAGGTTAAACTGGAAAAAAGAGAAAAATACATCTTCAGTTCAGGTCAAGTAATATGATAAGAACAAATTGTGTCACTTGACTTTAAAATGGTACACACTTCTCTCTCTGAAACTCCCAGTCTGGATCATAGGGTAGTTCAATCTCCAAGACTCCAGCTAGCATTGGAGAGCAGCTGGAGGAAAGACGAGCCACCCTCATTAGAGAGGCACTGGATTTCCCGGACGAGTTGGACTCCACTGAGTACTGTGAACGTTTCCAAGGTAAATACCATTAGTATCCATGTGTCCAAATACAAATGTATTTCAGAGATATCACTACAAAACTTACTGTAAACCTGAGCTATCCTCTCACCTGTCTGCGTAGAGGAAATTTGGAAAGTTTCTGCACAGGCAGGGCATCGAAGGGCTCTCGGGTGGGGTGAACCTGCATTCGGCACAAGACCACGATCACGATGGCCATCACCAATGCAAGGAAGCCTGATGCATAGATTATGATGTCCGTGTACTTGGTCTCCATGAGGTCCATTTCTTTGGCCACTTCTTCCTCTGTAAAAACACAATAAGAGTTTTAATTTCTATATAATTACACGAGAGGTAGTGTAGTTGTTGTGTCATAACATAATGCTTACTGTACCTGATAAGACAGTGAGCCATGCAGACTGGTGAGAGAAACCAATAGAGTTTCCAGCTAAGCAGGTATACTCCCCAGCATCCTCCATAGTCACGTTTGTCAGATACAGAACCTCCACCTCAGACATGTTCAAGCTGCCTGTCTGCAAAATAAAAAAAGTTAGCATCTTCATTCCATTCTCACTTTACACTCAGCATTTCCAGGGCAATGACATGTGTCAGCCCTTGTCCAGTAATATGTGCTATACTTCCAAAAGGATTTTTTCAATGATGAAAGTAGGTTTATAACTGAGCTTTTGCAGTGTAGCCATATTAATACCTTGACAACTTTGACGTAGGGAATCCCATCAGGCCCGTAACGACTGCCATTAATCACAATGTGCTTTAGCCACTGGATGTGCGGCTGAGCATCACTGTAGACCTTACAGAGGAACTGGGCATCCCCTCCAACTACTGCTGTGGTGTTGGTTGGCAGACCAGCTTGAAGAATGGGTCTATGTGGAGAGCGCTCTGAAAGAAAAAAAGATGATGTTTGTCAGAATCTCAGCCACACATGTGTAGTGTATTACAAAGTGGTCAAAATGTTGTATCTAGCATCTCCCCTAGCCTACTTTCTCCATTAATGTTCACATAAATGTTCATCTTACTGATAAAAACTGACAAAAGCTATACTGGTGTGCTGGTTTGGTGGTAAGTATGTCATACTTTTTCATAATTGTTTCTAAAGCCCACAGAGAAGCATGGCAATTACAAGTGTTAATCTGATAAGATAGTCCAAAGCAGGGAGAGAGATAAGCGGTGCTTCCAAAAGCTAGCCAAACATGCACTAATTGGTTCCATTAAGGAATTTCAGAGCCAGGCCCGTGTGCTGGGACGCTTTGAAGTCGCTGAGCCCATTTTCCCCCCGCGCTTGCTCTTTTTCCCTTCTCCCTGCTCGGAGACAGCAGTTGACCCCATGCCGGACTCTTAACAAACAGGTCTGTCACAGGTCAGGTAGAAAACTGGTCTGGATGCCCAGTCCAGTGAGCTTCCAAGCACGTACCATTTGGGCTGACGCCAATCCCTCCCACCACCCTTCTCTCCCCTGTTGTGTTGATATTTATTGCCCTTTTCCTGTGCACTCTTAAATATATCTGTGGACACTTACTGAACAATGGCGCCTCCACAGCTCCCTCTAAGAAGCGTTTATTCTAACTGTGATACATGACTGAGCTGCCAGCGCTGGGTCTGCCTGAGCTGATGATTATTGCCCCTGACATGTGCTGAGCAAGGCTGGCCTTTCAGTGGCTCCACATGGAGCCAGGCCACTGTCTACTGTCTTCTTACCCAGCACGTCCAAGAGGTAGCTATGTGCGATCGAGCCATATTTGTTCTCCACCATGCAAGTGTAGTTCCCACGGTCTGAGGGCACCACACTCTCCATTACCAGGCTCCAGTGCTGATGTCGTAGCTGTAAGGCATTATGAATGAACAGCATGTTAACAAAATGTGTAAATATATTTATTTCAGCTCAAAGAAATTTCAAACAATGTAGTGACACTACAAGAATAAATGTTTTGTTCAAATAAGAATAAATTTTTTG
>JBBPDA010000025.1:2196298-2220298 GCA_037974385.1 Arnoldichthys spilopterus | reverse complement strand
GCTGTGCTCTTTGTGGTTGTACTGAAGATGCTGCTCTCAATCTTGACTGACTGAGATTTCCCTGTCAGGAAGTACTTCTGAACCAGACTGAACGAGCATTAGACTATACGAATGAGTGAAGGAAAGAAGACATGAGTGAAACTCTGGTAGTGAAGAGAGCAAGTAAATGGGATAGGAATCACGATAGAATTGAGGTGGGGGCTTTAAAGGCTCCACCGGTAGTGATAGAGGTCCAGGTGGGGGCTCTTTCAGCTCAAACTGACCTTGAAGGCGGCTGATTGAATTCCTACTTCCTCTCCACGGTTGCTTCTCTGCAGTAAGGGCGGCAGGAGTTTATCCTGCTCTGCACCTCATTCTACTCGGACGCACTCCCTGCAGTCAATGTGCTTTTTGTTCCCGCTTACACACACTTCTGCGCACACACACACACACACACACACACACACACACACAGAGTCACGTAGACACGCGTTCACTCAGACAGAAGGGGAAGAAGCAATCATGTATGTCCAAATCTGGCTATTAGGCTGGTCACTATGCAGCAGCATGAGATTAGCTTCTGGATGAAGCTCAAATATGCTGTGTAAATCTTGCTAGGCATAAAAGAAAAGCACATCAAAACCCCCTTAAGAGATCTAAGACACCCTATGCAGAGAATTCAGTCACCATGCTAATTTGCTTTGACCAGCTTAAGCCTCATACACTTCCGTTCAAAAGTTTGGAATCATTTGTCATATTAATAATTCATATTAATGCATTTAATAATTCTGTTACTGCTGTAGAGGAAAATACAATAAGATACCTTTTCTTCATTTTTTTTCTCTGCAATCAAATTATGATATTTGTATGGTTATGAACAATAAACTGTTGGGATTCATTTTAATATAACAATTTTGTAACCTCTATTTATTCCTTAGAATTAAACACTAAAATTAAACATTAAAAACTTTTTTTTACTGCTGTCCCTTTAAAACTGATATACAGTATATAAATATCAGTCCTGATCAGATGCCCTGTATTATCGAAAAAGATTGAAACATTTTAAGCTGAACACACCTTATAATGGTAGCACAGGTGGGTGGAGCTAAGCTGTTCTAGTATGAATAGGCATATTTTTTATAAAAAAAACACTGTAATTTCAAACCAGGCTGTTCTTGCAGCAAAATATACATATAAATTCTGCTTCTGAATTGGCCTTTTTTTGCAGAACAGGTCTCATTTGCAGTCCTGAAGTCATACACTACTTTTGACCCTCAACTCTCCCCCAACACACATGTACTTTGCTCAGCCATATTCCTCTGTATGCAATAATTAAGAAAGAACTAATAAATTGTTAATTGTGATTAGGTAAAAATAAGAAATTCTCTAGACTCACTAAGCCTTTTCTACTGTAATTCTGTAATATTTTATAATGTATAATTGTCTATTTTAGTGTTTCATTTGTTTGCAACAATTACGCACTAACCTATGTGTGCACTAAAGTTTTACAGCAAGCCTTAAGCACCTTGGCAGAAAAGGTTTCCTCCATTTCCTGCCCTCCACATTGACCTCTCGTATCTCTTAACGTCTATATTTTCCTCCGAATGGTAAAGGAACGAGGTCCGGACGCCTCCATCCCTGCAGCACAGACTGCCAGGCACCATAGTGTCCACTTAAATTTATTGGCCTCATTTAAAACCATAAGCTCCATGTCGAGTTGCCTGCCTGACTGAGGCCCAGTCAGTGAAAGTCGTGTCTCATAACTAAGAGGACGCTGGGCGTCATTTAGCTGTGGCAGTTGGGCCCCAATCAGACAAGCTGATTCCTGACAATGGAGTCCAGTCTTCAACCTCTCCGCCCCAGTAATCAGGCAGGGGGGACAGTGTGTAGGCCTGGGCTTAGTGCTGACCATCCAGGCAGAGTGGCCCCCAGGGTCCTAGTTGAGGTCTGAAGGGGCTGACAGACAGACGAACTGGCTGCAAGGCTGGGGCTCCTTCCGCTGGAGCCCCCCTGCTAAGTGTTCTTTGACAGATGAGAGAGCCTGGGTGATAAAATGACGTACACACCAATCACAATTCTAAATGTTTCACTGCTTGGCCAGGGCTGGTTAGGTATGATAGGCTAAAAGGAGGTGGTGTACCTGCTGTCTTTAAGTGCTGGAGGCAGCCAGAGGATTTAGACTGAAGTGGTGGGCTTTAGGCAGATTTAAAGCTTCTGGATATTTTGTGACAACAGGAAATAGGGTAAAATGGGAAGTATTTGGTAGCACTTCACTTGAGTATTGGGTGATTAAGACCATGGAGAGCCACCATAAATGACTGATCCCTCCATAACTGCTGATAAAGAGACACACTATGCACTTAAACTAAATTTCTGCAAAACGTTTGGATTATTCTGTAATATTTTATTTGGTTTATGACATGTTACTTTGAATATAGTCTCTTTAAGTCTCCTTAAACAAGCTGAAAGACAATCTATTAAGCCACAGAAATTGAGAGCCATTCCACTCTATTTTTTGCTGTAGTATTCAAATTTAATTACGTTATTGCAAGTGTAATTACATAGTGAGTTATGTAGTTAATTACACATACATAGATTTTAATTAAATTTGTTTAATATTCCAAGCCACAAAAATGTGGTTAAAAAAGAAAACAAGCGTCAGTGTGTAGAACCAACTTCTTTTGCAGATGTTTGAATGTCAAGCACTGACAAAAACATGGCAAAAATGTAAAGGACACAAGTTTTTATGCACAACAACAATTATCAAATCAAATCCAAATTGAAATACACAGGTGTATGAGTGGAAAGCTGAGAATCTGCACTTTCTCCACTTTCAGTGAGCTATATGAGTAAAAAACAATTGATGCATTTAATGAAACCATGCTCTTGTTATCGCCAACACTAAATGGGTCTTCTAAGTTAAAATTTTAACTGCTGGAGGATGTGGCTGGTCTTCTTGAAGTAACACTTGGAGTCCACTGATGCCAGAGTCACAGCTTTCTTAGAAGCTGAGTCACTCTTTAAGGCGCTTTTTTCAGGATATTTCACAACGGAACCTGACCGCGGCATGGATTAGAGGTGTCTGAATGTGTGCTTCCGAGAGAGCCAACCACAATTTCGTGCTTGCTGAAAAAACAAACACAGAGTCGGAAGGGAAAGGAGGAATTGTAAACACCCCATGCTCCCTTTTTTTCCGGAACTTTCTTAATTGCGCACGAGAGCAACGAGGGGGATCAAATTGTCCTTCCCATGTGTTTGCCAGAGGTGGTATTGTGGCAACACCCTTGTGTTTTTTTATGCTTGTATTCATCTTGTTAAAAAGTGGCAATAAAAAGGCCTCAGATTTACGCAGACAATGTAATGAAAGCCTTATTGGCGTCTCTTTGAACTCATCTTTATTTTTGCAGTTTCACAGAAACAAAGCATGTGGGATTTTGGGATTAAACCACCCGAAGAGAGGCTTTACCCACCCATTGTTTAATTTACGAGATAGTTGGTAGAGAGTTGGTTTCTAAATATGAGACATTCCCACAATCTCACCGCATCAGAGAGCTTGGGTGCCACCCTATTTGCAAGCAATATTGTTCTATTATGTTATCCAGCACTGTCTGGGATGTGCTTAGCACTAATTATGGGATGGAATGCCAAGACCACAAGAACTTGGAAGGGTGTGCCATCTGTAAGTGATAGTTTTAAGTAGATTGTTAAAGCAGGATTAATATGGCTTTACTTGAGCTTTGGCTGATTAAAGCATGTAATCAGTTCTGAAACTCTGAATGGCCTGTTATGGTTTTTTGTAAGTGCTATTATTATAAAAATCTAAGATTGTTTTTTTGCGTGTTTGTTCTAGATTATTCATCACAAAACAGCATAAATCTCACTCTGTGTCATAGTATACACTGATAGTTTCAAACATTCACAGTCACCTGTTTACCGCTGGTAAATTCACACAGTACAAGCAGCTAATATAGAGCAGGCCAGGAGTCGAGGTGGACAGTCACATGTTCTCTACAAAGTCTTTCTTTTCTTAGTATTTCTGACTAAGAATTTTCAAATTGTAATATCTATGTTCAAGTTCATTCTGAAACATTGCTGACAACGTCTCTCTTTGCAGTTGGTCATACATTTGACTTCTGAGGTTTATTTTATATTTTATATTTTATGTTTTATATTTTATAACAAACTTTAGTTCTCAAGCTAAAACATGCTGGAAGTCTTTCTGCAGTTGTATAGAGAACTCTGTATTATCATTAATTTATTCTAATTTTCTTTTTTTGTACATTTGTGCTTTTGCCTAAATAATTTTTTGCTTGACTATTTTTCCATTTGCTTGACTTATTATTTCAGCAATATCTCAGGATGGGTGCAAGAATTGTATGGGTTTAGGCTATTCTACTGCCTCTGTACAGGGCCACACTGTAGTCGAATAGTCATCTTTACCAAAGAAAAAAAAATGTTTAGGATGCCAGAACAAACGTATTTTGTTAGTAGCTTGTCAGTGATAGCATGTGCAGTTGAAATGATTTAGATGTGCATAGATTGCCCTATATGAACTGCACATTAAATTATCAAAGCTCAAAAGAAATGAACCTGAATCTAGTCTATGCAGCAGGAAGGCATGCTCTCTGCACACCAGTGACCTTTTCGAAACAAAATAGGCCTAGACATTGAACCAGAAAAACATTCACACCTTGTTATTCCTAAATTTTGTTTAAAGACGTAATTAGTGAGTTTATTCACTTATACTTAACATGTCAGTCATTTTGCATGTCAAATGCCTTATCGCTAAAAACAGTTCTTGGAATCTACCCATTCAGGCTTATGAATGTGTATTTTAATGGTTTATGGCTTACAGTACAATTGGTTTACTTCGCAGTGTAATCCAACATTAAAGATGTACTGACTTTATTATGTACGTCTTATGTTTATGTTTATGTGACAATAAAAACTGTTCCTGCCTGTACACTGTTTACTTCCACAGCTGCACTTTAGCTAAAATGCTTGACTGCTGCCCACTCCTGTCTAGTGGATATATTAGTTAACTAGTATCTGCAGCTTCTCCCTTTCATGAAGCCTAAATGCTCAATTAGCTCAGAGACCTCCCCCAACACCCAGTTGCACCCAGGAAATGTGTTGTTAACTCATGTTGACTTTAAACTAAAAATGAATGCTCTTTATTGAGACCTATGAGCTAATGTTCATGGATTTCAGTTCAGCTTGATGGAATTTCACATCTTTCTCTAAAACAGGCCTTTGAGAGCAAAAAGACATGAAAAGAAACTACACTCAACTGCACCCACTTGACACTAACAAGCAGATACATTCCCCAATAAACGTTGGTGATATTTAAGAGCAGTGCCAGCTGCTTGTGGAATCTGTGCAGAGAACGAAGGGAGGAATTAGTGGGATACAGGAGGATCCTGGCTCCCCCTCCACACACACATCTACACACACGTGCACACTGTACCTCACACAAAACTGAGTTCCGGCCTCGAATGGCCTGTGCTGGCTCAGGTTCCCCTGCTTCCTGCTCTAGTCTTCAATCTGACTATGGATCTTCTCATTCACCCGCCCTTCTCTTCCAGTAAAATATGAAGAGAGAGAGAGAGAGAATAAGAGAGAGAGGAGAGAGAGAAAATGACTCTTTGACTTTACTCACACTCCATTTTTGAAACATCAACAAACATCTACAAAGTTACCGTATTTTAGGCCAGTGAAAGGTTAAAAAGCAGAACATATCCTTCCCACAGGAGAACAAAACATAATGATAGGGTATGTCAAGTGAGGGGGTGGGGGGGCATGGGGGGGTGGATGTGTGTGTTTGCGGTGGCTGGGCCTCCGTGGTGTGGAGTTCAGGGGGCTTGTGGGGAGTTTGTGGTCGCAGTGTTCTGTGAGGGAGACAGCCTGACTGTGACCCTTCGCATACACAGATTCCTAACGACCAGAAATTCAGCCCAGCTCAGCGCCCCTCGCCAAACACTGGCAGCACAGCCTCTACCCTCACTCCTTTTTTCTACTTCTTTCTGTTGCTCTAGGGCTATTTCTACTGATTCTTCATTCATCAGGAAATTCTGGCTCAGTGTACAGGTCAGGTTATTTTTTTAAATAAAGTACATTAAACAGACAAAAATGAATGAAAATCACACATTGGATGTTTTTTAGATACATGGTTTTGATTGGACAGCAATATGATTTGCTCAGAGAATTGTGAACACCATATCTGTCTGCATTAAGTAAAGTTATGTTACTAAATTCACAAATAGATCATAAAATGTTCTAAATCTTTTTAATATGTAACAAGTAAAAATTATTTCAGTATCTGCATTCATTATGATTATATAATTATATTGACCCATTTGGGATTTTATCCTTGCAATACTGAGTCACTTTAATAACTGTGTCGAAACCTAAATCACTCACATATCTATTCAAACAGGGAATGCACTGCCAAAAGATTTTTATTTTATCTAAAAATCATCCATCCATCCATTTTCTAAACCGTTTCTTCCATTTCCGTGTCGCAGGGAAGCTGGAGCCAATCCCAGCTGACTGTGGGCCTAAGGTGGGGTACACCCAGAACAGGAGGCCAACCCATTACAGGGCAACACACAGACAGACAACCATTCATACACACATTCACACCTATGGGCAAATTAGAACATTCAATCAACCTATTGCAAGTCTTTGGACTCTGGGAGGAAACCAGAGCGCCCGGAGGAAACCCACACGAACACAGGAAGAGCTTGCAAACAGAATGGCACCCATGGCGGACCTGAGGATCGAACCCAGCGCTAACCACTGCACCACCATGCCGCCCACCTACAAAAAAATGTATCCAAAAATAAAAGTAACTAGGATGAGGGAAAAAACATCCTTAACTTTTTATTTAAGTAAATGTGTCACTAATAGAGCAGTGATTGAGTCTTTGAACCTAGTAACAAGCATCCTATTGCTTTTTGGCCAATGGAGGCCTAGTTGTTAGGACCTTGTTGGGCTAAATGCAGAGGTCACATTTCATTGTGGTGCACTTTGTGTGTGATTGAGTGTGTTCACATTGACAGTTCACTTTTACTTTTAAGCCATTTTTTGATTTAGTGTAAACAGCAGCTGAACTTTTCAAATGATGCAAAGAATATGGTTTATGTGCTGGTAAGAATGGATTTTCACCTGCCTCTCACTTACACAACCTTGCTCTCTCTCCCTCTCTCTCATATGCATACATACTCCATGGTTTTGGCACAGGAAGCCCATGGATAAAAAACCTGGCTCCCTGGCAACATCTTCTTCAAATAAGCAGAGTGCATGTGTCAGAACTGGCAGATGAAGACAGTATGTGGAGATGAAGGGAAATGAGGGGCGACGGGGGGTGTATGGAGCGTCCCCAGGAGATAACTTTGCCTTTATAACATCACTCTAAAAAGAGAGATAACTGGCTCTCTCCCCAGAGCATCCCCTGGAAGAGCAAGTGAGAGCAAAGAAGTAAAAAGTGGGGAAAAAACCTAAGGAGGTTGTGCTGTTCCGGAAGACTCGTGTTAGCAGCATATGTGAGTTGTATGAGAGTTACTTCAACTTTTATGACTGAGGCACACCCTCTTTCTGGTTTATGCTGCTTCTTTCTGTATGAGGTCTTCTTCATATTCTATGACTTAGAAAGCCTCATTTGAGCATTTCTGCATTACACAGGGCCATTTTAATGTGACTGTACTTGTCTGGCAAGTGGTGCCATTTGCAACAAATAAGAGTGTTGAAATGAGCTTTCAAAGGCGTATATGGCGTACATCTCGATTCTGTGTTTCACCAAATTAAAGAAGGCATATATAAAATGGCCTTGAGACTCTCCCCCATTAAGCAGGGGAAAATACTAGGGTTGGATATCTGAGCACCAGCACCATTGACGCAGGCTGGGCAAAATTGCATGCAAGCGAATGATTTATCCAGGATCTGCTTTCAAACAATTACAGACCCCTTAGGCCGCAGAGGATTTGAAATGTACATGTATGAAGAAATTCTGATGTCGAGACATAAGTAATTGCCTCTCACACTGATCTTTAACCATGACTCTGCAGTGTCTTATAAACCGTGGCTTGTTTGAGATCGTTCGCAGGACTGTGAAAAAGTGGCCCTTCAACTGATTTATGCCCCACTTCGCCTTTGTCTTGGCAGCTGAGTTTCCACACTGTTAAGTGTCTCCCAGTAACCGCAAAGTAAACTGTGCGGCTTTTGCTTTTGTCTTGTCTTGTTTGTGTCTGAAGAGCTGCTGCACTCCATGTGTTTTGTCTGCTGTCTGTACCCGGTAACAATATACATTGCGCTACTGGCAAATAATTGATGAAACCTTTCACTCCTACAATTGGAGTCTTACACACTGGCTATTAGTGAAGGAGGCTGTAGGGCGGAATTCGGTCATCATAAAGTCTTGGTGGCTCAGCACTTCCATAAAATGAAATTGATTTCAAACAGTTTTAATGAACTTTTAATGAAAATCCCCACTGTAATTTTAAATTGACATTCCATATCTCCTGACCTCAAGGAGCAAGGCAGTAATTTTACTGTGGTTGGTTTTTTTTTTCTTTCTTTTTTTTGTGTTTTTTTCTAGAGCCCTGGAGACAAGAGAGGTTGGCGTGGTTGCTTAGATGGAGCATCATTTATGACTTCCCTCTGGAGCTCTCAGGCCAAGCCAGCCGCTAATGAAAACCTTCCTTTTCCACTTAACAACTCATAGATAAAGGGAGGAACACTAGAAGGATAGGGGCCATGCCAAACGCCCCATTACACTCTCGTAGACTCACTGGCTGCATAGTGGATGTGGAGACAATTCTTGTGTTTGTTCAAAGAATGGTGCCAACGGACAATGGCATACTTGCTGACAAACTGTAATTTAAATGTCTGTCACTGAACCAGCTGGTTTGAAACACACTGAACTTGGCTTGGTAATTACCACCAACCTGAAGATATTCCTGTAGCCAGAACTACATACTGCCTTTGAACTCATTTCTGTGGTCTTTTTGCTCATTCACATCCATTTATTCACTCATATCACTCAAAAAACCATTAAGCAGGTTAGTCATAACCAGCCTATGGGAGGGACACTCAGGGGTGGGCTATGGCCGGACTGGGCCGCAGATGGGTGATAATAAGGAAGCCATTTGCTTTTACAGTGGGACTGACATGGGGCCAGAGCGGACCCCAAAGCGGCGGGGTACAGGGACAGGCGAGCTGCTGGCTAGCGCTGTCGACAAGACGGCTGGGGAGTGATTAAGTTTTTAGGGAGCTGGCAGGCAGATATAGGGGTTAGAGGCTAAAGAGAGGGGATTTATTAGTGCTGTAAATTACAGTCAGGCGGCTTCCTCTCACTCCTCCGGAGCTCCTTCCCTCCTTCCTATTCCCCTTTCCCCTCCCTCGCGCTTCCACAAAGGCAGCCCTCATACCCGCTGCCCCTCTCCCGGAGACAGACGCTCGGTTTGGGGGACGCCAGGAGAAGGCGAACCCCCCAGGCTCAAAGATGCCTTTGTGCCTGCTAGCTTCACTTCTCTGTATACATAAAAAATGTCTCTGTAAGTGAAGGGAAGGAGTGAGGAAAAGTGAGAGATAGGTCATAATGCACACTGACAGATTGCTATGACCTTCCTGTACACCATTAACACCTCACTGTATCAGCCAGGCCTCATCAACACATTCCTCTGAAACTCTTAATATGAACTTATGTTAGCCAAGCAGTCCGTGTTGTAAGCTATCACGCAGCGTGTGTCCACATGATATGCACAGACTTTTCACCACGATTTCCATGAACATTAGTTTCTGAAAAATTCTTACATTCAATCACCCTGAGACATGCCAGTATACTTACTGTAAATGTAGAACAGGATGCCACAACATTCACTACATCCTGACATTTATTTGCCGCAATAAATCAGAATATATTCCAACACAGACTAGGCCCCTTCTTTAAATGAATAATGAATACAGGCACTGTTTTACCTTAAAAGAAAGAAACACTGTTACATTTGCCACTCTGCTCCCGATGTTAACAGCACTCTTTTGCCCAGTGTGAATGAAGGTACAATTGTGGACCCTATTCTCAAAGATGTCAGCACTGATTATTACAGACTTAGACCCACGCTGGTAAAAAAGTGGCTATGCAGAGTGTTAAAAAACACAGAGCTCTCTTCAGAGTTATTTTTATCTTTTAAGCCGTTAGTGGAAGGAGACTGGAGTGATTAAGGTGGACACACTAAGGAGCAAGTGTTTCACAGAAAGCACATGTGATGAGCTCCAGCAAAAAATGGCTACTATTCTAATTAGTCCTGCCCCCTGCACTAGGAATGGGTAACAGCTCTGACTCAGTATGGCATGTGTAAACAAACCTAGAACAGGAGGCCTGAACTGTTAGTTGTATAGTAAGTAGTAATGTTTCCTCATTCAGATGTACCATACTTACGTATGGTTTTTAATATTAGGAAATAAATAATTTCAGACATTATAGTCTTTCATCTTAGGCATTTAGCTACAGACTTTTTGATGTTTAATATCATTCTATAGTACTGTTGTCCCCGGCCATCCAGTGACATATAGAGGGGCAGGTGCTCAGATGAAGGTGGTTGACCGGTAATGTGGGTGCACAGTGCTTGACAAAAGTTTTGCTAATTGAGTAAGTTTGAGGTTGAGGGACAGCGATCGACAAAATATCCAATTGAGAGGAAGGGGATGGGGTTATTGAAACCTTGCAAAAAAAGGGCTCTATGACCAAAGGAGCAGGTGAGCACTTAAATATGTGCCTAAAACCCCCCTGTTGGGCTGTTGGTGAAGGCCACTTACATATTATACTGATGGTCCATTGTAGATTAATTGTAGATGCACACCTTGTTAAATGTTGGCGTCCTTAAGCTTAACGTAATAACTCAAATCTTGCATACCTAATTTTAATGTTGACTAAATTCCTGTGTTAGACCCAAATAGTTTGTTAGCAATTAAAGAAGATAAAAAGACCCTTGGGCACCCATGACCCTGATGCAGATTTAAAGTTTGTCCTTCCTTGTCTCTCCTCACTTTAGGTTGGTACTTAACACTGTATACTAGGAACACCTCGCAAGAGCTGCCATTTTGCAGGTGCTCTGACAGTTGTTTAGCCATCACAGTTTGGTTCTGGTCAAAGTTGCCCAGATTTTGCTCATTTTCCTGCTTTCCTGTGAACACTGGCCTTCAGTAAAGTGTTTCCCCAGAATGTACATAAAACTTTTATACTGCTACTCAAGTACTCAAGCTAACTTAGACATTTTTGTATCATTATTACAGTGTAAAGTAACCAAAGTATTTTTTTTTACTTAAGTGTGGTTACGCCTCTCTACCCACTGCAATAATCTTCTAACGTTGTGGGTGGAGTTTGTCAGAACACGAGTGTTCTCATAAGCAGCCTACACAGAAAAAAAAAGTTGTGTGTGGTGGGTCTGTTGGAAAAAGTAGCATGAAAACAGTGGGCCCTCAGTTACAGTAGCTCTTCTCTCTCCAGTGACACCCACCTGAGAGCCTGAGTACAAGCACCAACTGAAATGATGAGACGAGCTCACCTCAGCGCCAGTCTCTGCAGGGTGATGTTGGTGGTGAAAGGGCCACATCTTAAGATGTAGGACCTCATTTAACTTAGGACCTCATTTAACTTTCAGGGGGGCAAAAAAGTAAAAAGACGTCTTTGAGGTGTAAGGTCTTGAAGTGGCCAGTAGATTTTAAACATTTTTGGAACACTTGGTCAAAGACAAGTCTGATTACATTTATACTGAACTCTTTAATGACTTTAAACATGAAAGGTGCATTTCATGAGAAAACACTAAACATTCATCAGATGTGCCACTGTAAGCTACCCTGAAATTGGCATATCTTGCTTGTGACTGCTAGAGCTGAACTGTAACGTTATTTTGGGTTTATTTGGCATTAAATTCCAACACAGCAGTCATTCAGCCCCAGGCTTTTAAACCTAAGTGGAACATTGACAGACATATGCAATGTTAATATACCATTTTTAACTTTTCTTAACATTTCTGACTGTTAAAAATGGGGCAGTCTCTGTATGACTTGATTTAAAAGGGCAATAATAAGTATTTTTTATTAGAACCAGATGTGAAATTACAAATATAAAAAATAAATGTTACTCAACGGCATTGGGTTTGGACACCTACTTAATGACAGGAACTGAAGCCTCATAACTATAGTGTTTGGATCAAGCCTCTTAGGCCATACTGTAGAAAGCTCTCCAATCCAAGTCTCCCCAGACAGAGGAGGGCCTTCATAAAGGACTATTTCTTATGCATTTCTTAAAAACTTCACACTCAAATTACAATATTTGCTTAACATTTTATAATAATTTTCTTTCAAATCCAGTAACAGTTTATTGCTGTTGACAGTATATGAGTAGTATGTGAAGGTTTGAAATAAACACATTGTCTACAGGCAACACATCTAATAATGATATCTCTTTTGTGCAGTTTAAAATTATTTTAGTTATATTGAGAAAAAAAAGCTAAATGTATAACTGTGCCATAGCTTCTGCACAGGCCACATCATGTTTTTTCCCCAAGTGGTTAAATTTAGCTAATAAACAATACTTAAAAATATATTCTGACTGGGGGGCTCAAACTTTTGCATATATGAATCAAAACAGGTGATAAGCCGAATAAGCAATGTATAAATATTGGTGAATTGCATCTGCTGTGTTACTTGAGACTTGTTTACTTTTAATGTAGTAAAGACAGAGTAGCTCTTTAAACAAGACTAATGTTCTTCCTGAACAGATTTCTGTTTTTCAGCTCTGCATAATCAGCTGATCTGCTGTGTTTTAGGAAAAAATGCAGAAATAGGCCAAAATCATGAGCACTCTAGAGTTTTAGTGCTCCCCAATAGTCTAATAACCCCAGATTATGTTCATAAATGTCATTCCATAATTGCTTTAAAATGGCAGTTTCATGGCAAATTGGCCCCGGCTTAAAGAGCCATATACTACACACACCGTTAAGAGTGACATACACGCTCTAGTAGACTCATTGCTACTACACACACACAGTGGTAGAATTGACTGTACATTGCCCAGGGAGAAGGTAATAAACTAAGCCAATTACTGAGTCATCAGCTGACTCCAGCAGGAGTGCCGGTAGGATTTGATCACGTAAACCTGGTAGCTGATGCTCACCAGCGTTACAACATGTTCTATCAAAGGCAGGCAAGTTTTCCTGTGATGTAGGCCCTGAGGGGTGCTATCAGCACTCCCTCTTTGCTCCCTGCCCCCCCTTCTGCTGCTTTATCAGACCTGCTGGGGTGGCTGGGATCCAGCACGGGACAGACTGGCTCCTAATTCCTGGCCCCAGCTTCATGGAACCATATCAGTGGAGATAGAGACATCCGGGAGAGCAGGAGACAGAGGTTTTAGGGGAAGGAGCGAGTGTGATGGATCAGGCACTTCCCAAACGATTGCTTAAATCTGGAGTAATGGGAAAAACATGAACATAACTTTAGTTGTAGTCTAATGTAATTCATTGTGTAATTAACTTTTTAACTATAAAACTTTGTGTACCTACCCTCAGATAAAGATCCAATATATATTGCAATTATTTTTGCCATTTTAAAAAATCTTTCAAAAACCTTTACATTACATTAAGGTTCTTTAAATTAAAAAGGTTCTTCATGCTCATATTTCTCATTTACAAACATGGGTGTTTAGGGAATTAAAATTGTAAAGTTTTCGGTATTGCTCAAAAAACATTTTGTGGTTGTTAATATTAGAGTAGCACAACTGTACATTTAACTCAACAAGAACTGAAAATCCTAATGTACTTTTTTCCAAACCATGATGTATTACTTAGTGAAGCAGGGTATTTTGGAGCTAGCTAAAGTTTACCATGCAATTATTTTTCTTCACCTGCATGGTGAGGTCATCAAAAATCATAAGATGGAGAGGAAGTCTATGGAGCACTACAGTAAGCAAGAATTTAAATTGCATGGTATGAGCTGGGCTTAAAGTGATCATACATTAGCTAACATGGTAAAAATGTTCACTTTGATTTCAGAATAACATTAACTGCTTGAACTCTAAGGAGATTCCCTTAGATTTCAACATGGCTTCAATAACAAAAATGCACGATATTCCAAGTAGAAAGGGTCACTGCAATTCTGATCTTACACAGAGATCTTTGCAAAAGGACTGAAGGGGCATCTGATTACATGGCTAGAACTCTGTGGTGACCTAACTGTTCATTTTTGCTGGGTAAAACCGGCTCTGGGGGTCAGTGAGAAGCAGGCCAGATGAGCGAGAAAGCTAGGCTTATCACTACGGCCTTCCATAGCAGATAAGCCATGGTATGTCCTCTCACCTTCCTCCCTGGGGCTGACCCTGAGGGGGCAGATAAGTAAGGGCTTTGATGCACAACAGGGGTGGATGACATGGGCGTAGAGAAACAGAGAGAGGGGAACAAGAAAGAAAGAAGACCTTTAGCCTTTGACATTTAGTCAAGCATACTGATGGAAAGTGGTCAATCAGTCATTTTCTCTATCTGTGACTGTAAAAGCCAGAGAACACTGACCCAACACCAAAAAACAAAAACAAAGCATTTGGTTGATGTACAATGTTTTGTCCTGTTCACACTGTTATAGAATGTTTATCCAATTCACACTATTTAAAACTGTTTATTCAGTTCACAATTATATAGAAAGTTCTCCAATCACAATGATTCAGAATCCTAATACAGCAGTTTTAGAATATATATTCTATTCACGCTATTCTACTATGTTCTTCATACACACAGTTTTACACAGTTTTATACAGTTTTGCCTTATCTATACTGTTTTAGGACATTTTCTTCTATTCATACGTTTGATTTGATTTTTAGTTCTTTCTAAACAGACCAAAACTGCCACCATTATAATGTTGGTGTGGGTATGTGCTGGCCTTAAAGTTAACCAAGCTGTTTAGGATGTTCTATAGACAAGCGTATAGATTTGGTAAGTTTCAGGAGAGCTAAGTTTGATATATCCTTTATTGTACCATTAATATAGATCCAACAACTGATCTTTAATTCACGTTTTCACTTGAAAATATCCAAAAGCTAATGAAAGATAATCAGCAAAAAAAAATGCCTTTCACACCATGGGCCTAAATCCCAGGAGAGGAACAAAACACTAAGGTAGCCATCTGGGACTGGGTGAGGGTGTGTGTGTGTGTGTGGTGGGGGTGATTTTTTTTTAAGCAGCGCCAGCAACAGGCAGCCTGTCTGCCTCCATCTCCACAGCTTAATTAGAAACACAACTGTAGATACAGGCTGCCGCCGAGCAAAAGACGCAGTCAAAGCCACAGCGGTGATGCAAACCACACCGCGGCTGTGTACAGTCAAAGGCCCTATCTCATGGTTGAAAATCGGCCTTCACACTGGCCCAAATGAGCTATCTGTGACCTGGCTATTACAAGGTACCTCATGGAGATAGGCCCCTGTGTTTTACTTCCAATGTCATTTCTATGGCAAAGGCGAACTCAATCAAGGCTTTTAGGGCTATTATCCCAGCAGTGGGATAGAGTGTTAGATAAACAGGTATTAGAGGATAGAGGCAGAGAGATCCAATTTAATTTAATGAGCTTCCAAACAAAGTGAACTTTCTTCTCCTTCTGTAGTTCTTGTTGTTGTCTATCAAATCAACAGCCTTATAAAGGCAAAGAGTGCTCATTGTACTATGAGTCAGCAAAGGAGTCAGTAAAACATGTTGTCCTGAAATCGAGTCTAGAGATGGTGGTCTTTGGTGAAAAGTGTAGTTCACTGCTCTAGTTAACTGCAAACATTATATACACTATTGCAAGTTTTTAAGTAGTAGTAGTAGGTTTTATTGTCATTTCTACCATATACATAGTACATAGTAAAAACGAAACAATGTTCCTCCAGGACCATGGTGCAACACAAAAGCAGAACAGAATGGAGCACGTGTTCCATTAAAAATGTCCCGAAATGAGTTGCATAATCTAATATTTTTGAAACAATTCACAGTTAGAAATATTATATTTTGTTTTTATATACAGCGTGTATATCCTTCATCCTAGCCTGAGTACCCACTGGGCATGGAGGTCTACATTTACACAACTGAGCCTAGCAATTCTTTTGAAGAGGCTTGGTTAAATATACACATAGCTCTAACAGGGCCACTGTAAACATAATGTATAGATCAAAACACACCTGTTTCACTTTTATTGAGTAATGACTCTCTCGCGGTCAGTTTGGCCCATTGATCACAACACATCTGCATGGTCAATTACCTTCTTCTTAGCAAAAGGGTATTTTCTGCCACAGTGGTCATTGCCAGGGTAAATCAGTAACCCAGACAACACAACTGCCAGATGACTAACTCTAAAGCACCTCGCTGTAAACAAAAGTGGTGGAAGACCAGCTTCAGTCAGGCGATTAACATAAGAACTCTTGCTAGCTGCACATTGCTGATGGCACTTGGTGTTTATTTGACTCGTGTTGTTCTTCTTCAGGGCTGGACTTCACTTGTAAACGTTTATGATGTCCATAGTGCAAAAGGAGCAGCAAAGACGAACATTCACAATTAAAACAGTGCAGACAGACAAGCTAAAGCTGCCAAGAATATATTATCGGTGACGCCAACATTTCCTAAGGAGCAACAGGAGCTTTTACGATGTGTCAGCGCCTGGTCTCCATGTAATGAATCGTTAGCAACTAATGGTGAAAGTCTGAATTATTTATTGGCATGTTAGATGCATTCAGTGACAGTTTTTGTACAATACATTCAAAGCAAAAATCAGAATCTTCAATTGCACCTCTTATATTCACAATAATTTTTTAAATATAATCTAACGAAAGAGAGATTTTGAGATTGCAAAATATGAAGCTTTTATTTTTTCCCAAAATATATACACTTCATAATGTATATTATGTACATGATCAACCATTTAGACTCTACATCTCTGTGTATTGTAGAGAAATAACACAACTACAAAACTTTTAGAAATTAGATTAGATTAGGTTCAACCTTATTGTCATTGTGCAAAGTACAAGTACAAAGCCAATGATATGCATTTAGCATCAAACCAGAAATGCAAAGAATAGTATAAATTACAGAAAGTGGCATATAGGTGATAGGCTATATGTTACAGTATGAACAGTGTTACTGACCATGGAGAGCAGTATATACAGATTATATGCACCATTTATTACATATGCAATACATAGGAGTAAAATGGGCAGAGGGGAAGAGGGTTATATGTACAGTATAGACAAATATACAGTTGTTTGTAGAAAGAAATGCTTGCTGGATGGAAGGAGTGTAAAAAGTCCATTGAAGTCCATCCTTGGAAATGCTTTCAGCCCTGCTCAAGCAGCATTTGGTGTAAATGTTCTCAATGTTGAGCAATTACCTATTAGGTATAATTACTAATATTTGTTGTATGCTAATTGTTAGCATTAATAACATTCACTGACTCTTCTGTTCCTCACTCATAGCACTTAATAATAAAATAACAATTTTTGATGTGGCTAAAGAATAATAAGAGTTATGCTGTTTTATGCAATTTGTGTTGCTTAAAACTTACAAAAAATAACATTTGACTTGCATAATATAAAGTTCCCTGCAACTCACATGAAACTTGTTTGAAACACAAAGGCTGCAACCACCTCAGATACCAGACATCAAACCATGTGATCACATCAAACACTCAAAGAATGAAACACTGACTTTAATTGAATTTATTTCGTCAACAGGTATCAACAAAATATAAGAAAATAAATATAATGCACAATCCACCTCGTTTCCCTTTTTTGGTGAAGAAAATTTATATTAACTTTTTTCAATACACATGTCATGAACAAGGAAACAAAGGATTGTGTCTTGAAACACCTTATTTGCTGGTAAGCAGTAAGCTTAATTAGCTAGTTTTGTAGCGAGCTAAATGCATATATTTGTTTGAACAGGTGCTTTTTCTACTTTGTTCTAGTATCTAGTACATAGCTATTCATTTTCTCTTCTGGCCAAAATATGATTCTTAGATACAAATTTAGGCCAAATAACACATCATGATCATGATCACACAATGATTTTGCACTGGTGCTTGAAAGTTTAGAATGCTTCACAAACCCAACAACATCCCAGAGTTGAAACTATTCTGTACGGAGGAATGGGCTTAAATTCCTTCAAGCCGATCTACAGAACTAATCTTTACTAAACAGTTATCAGAAATGTTTCATTTCAGTTTTTGCTGCACAAAGGGGTCACACCAGCGGTCACTTATTCTTGCCACTCACAGATATACAATATTGGATCCATGTCATCAATAAACAAATTGCCAAGAATTCCGAAAATTAAATATGGAAATGAAGTTTCATGCAGCTTGCAACTTGTAACAAATTTCCCTGTGTAAGACCAGCTCTAAAGATAAGAACATACATGATGTTCAAGTGGTTAAATGTGTGAAATCAGGGCTTACATCAGCTTGACTGAAGCTGTCGTCTGTGCTAGGCACAGAGATAAGCTGAAGAGGTAGGACGTGTGTTAATACAAGCCTGTTGTCGTAGCTCTTGCTTTTGGCTGCATCCTGTCTTCTTTATGTTGCTACCACATGATCCTCCACTGCTGGACAGGGTGTGTGTTTTTTCCCCCCTTCCCCTAAGCACTCTAGGGTTCCGCCTGTCCCTCTCAACCTTGGCCACCCCCAAGACCCCCCACTCACCCCTGCCCAGGCCTCCCGGCAGGAAAAATAAACTTGACCCTTCAGATAGCAGGAGGTTCCTGGGGAGAATTGACCCCCTCATCCAGCCTGCCATGAACTCACAGCCTTTGTCCACTCTTTGGGGTTGCTGCATTCCTCCAGCCCCCATTCAACCATTGCTGTTTACCCAGGTGGAGGGTTTGCATCTCCGCCGGGAGTTGGGGAGTGTAGGTCAATCGCTCACTATCTCATGCCACCCCCCAAATCAGTGAAGCTATTCTAAAGCCCCAAAGTGACCTATGACTGCATGTGAAAGTGGTACATCAAAGAGATAATTGGCTTGCGGTTCATTGATTTTAACCTAACATTCATCACTGCTATGAAATTATTGTCACTTTATTTTGATAGTCCCTGATGGGTGATCTGCAAATTCCCCAGTTGTTAAAAAACTTGCAGTAGGCAACAGTGTTAGAGATAGGGTTGATTAGGGCCTGGGGTAAACCCTTCAGCACCAGCAAAGCATGGTCTTAAATTAGAGTAACAATTTCTAATAAATAATTGACCGAAACAAGATGTTCTGCCAAAAATGCAAGTCTTTTCCTAAGTTACTGTTGTCAGTCTTGATTGGCTAAAAGAAAAAATATCTTTTACATGTCTTTATCACTTCTTGAGCAAGAGAAAAGTGGGCTGTGCACTGTTGAACGTTTCAATACAGAATGTAGGAATATATAAATTCCTGTGTAATTAAGTATGTTATAACACTGTAATATTATAGCAAATTGTCTAAGGGTTAAGATTAGAGAGGTTAATGTAAGTTTATGTCTATAGAAATGATTCAATATAAAAACATCTACAGAGCATCTACAGTGGACCATCAATATAAAGTGTTATCTTAAGCATTTCATCATTATTTATATGATCATACAATTTTGAAAAATGATGTATGCCATGGCACAGGTGGGGACTTGAGTCGCACTTAATGTTGACTAATTCACAACTGAACACAATTTCATCATTACCATGAAATTCGTTCCTCAGAGACTTGAGACTTGACTCTCGACTTGACATAATGAAGCAACTTGTGAAGACCTCTGGGCCCCAGGATAAAATTCCATCCATTGTTAATTAGGGATTTTATTATATGGAATTGTAGGCCGATGTTGATATTTTTTTATGTACATATTACCCAGTGCGGATAAATTGGGGAAATGGTGCAAGAGAAATAAACCACTAGCATTAAAGGGAAATAACTGGACAGCTGAATTGTGACAATTCCGATATCATTGTGCATGCTTATTATTAATGAATACCATGACTGTAATTGCTTCAGGACTGTTGCTCTGAAAACACACTGTTAATGCTATAGGAGTCTACTGTCCATTCAGAATGCCTCCCTCCAGACCCATACAACCTAGTTCCTTTCACTCTCCACACAGCTTGTCCTTAGACCTTTGAACAACACCAAATCTAATAAAGGTAGTGAGCCCGGGGGCTTTAGCGAACATGATAGCTTTTATAACTTCTTAAATCCCTGTCTAAAGGCTCAAGACTTTCCTATGTTGGAGACAGAACTGTTATAAACCCCAGCCCACAGCCTGCATTATCCTTACAGGAGGTTGAAGAGAGAGTGAACATTTTTCAGAAGGAAAAAAGGAGAAGCAGGGATTTAGAAAGTATGTGAGTAAGCACAAGAACGAGGTTGGGGGTAGAATGTTAAAGCAAGGGCACAGAGGTTGGAAGTGATAGTGCTTACCAACCTCATCAATCCCGTATGTGTGTGAGTGTGTGTGAGTATGTGTGAGATGGTGGTGTGCGTCAGTGGTCATCGGTCTGGGAATCTTCTGGTCTTCCCACACTCCCCTGAGCGTCCCTGTCCTGTGTGGAGGTAGTTACGGCACTAAAACTCTCTAGACTGTGACCAAGGAGTTGGGCTGCTGGACTCCCCTCAACACTTCACATACTCATAAATCTGATCCTAGAGACATTACAGCCACTTCTGTCTAGAGGTGGTTAGAGTAACCTAAATTCAATTGTACTCGTGGAAATTGAATGCTTATACTTATTACAGTTTCATTTATACCTTTAAAGAACTCTTTTTCATACGTTTCAGCACAATGATTTTTTTATTAAAACATCTAAACAAATTCATATAAAATGAATCTGCCCACAACTTACACTCATTTCAGGAGAGTACTGCTGATGTTTTGCCATACCACATGGCACCAACTAATTAAAACATGACTTTATTTGCCTTTTTTTTTTTAAAGTACTTTTTTACTCCATAAGTAATTTTAAGGTAGACAGTTTTTTCTAACTTTCAATAAAGCAGATTTTGTACTTCATACTTTCATTTTTATCATTTCTGAACCAATCGTGTATAACCTCTGGTTAGTTGAGTGAAACATTGACTCAGGTAACAAGAAGTTTTTGACGTGACAAGATATCAGATCAAGCGCTGACATCTGCCATCAGCGAAGACTTACACTTACATTATAAACACCTTTCTGATATTGTGTAAATCTCCATCATGCTGCTAGGACAGCTCTGACTGTGCTGCAGTGTGTGTTCTGCCACCTTTCTATCAGAGTCAGCTTTAACATTTTGTGCAACAGGAACTCCTTTTTGGGATCAGACCAGACAGGCTAGCATTCACTCCTCACAAGCGTCAGTGAGCCTTGGGTGTCCATGACCCTGTGTCATCGATATGCCAGTTGTCCTTCCATAAATCACTTTTGGTAAGTCCTAACTACTGAATACCTAGAACACTTTTGCAGATGCTCTGACTCAATTGTCTAGTCATTACAAGAAGGCCCTTGTCAAAGGGGCACAAATCCACCCAGCACAACAGATTCAGAATCAGAATGAGAAAATTTTATTGATCCTGGAGGAAATTGCTCATGCTAGAACTGCACAGAGAGACAGACATACAACAAGTGCACAGAAAGACAGACATCCAGCAAGTGCACAGAGGGACAGACATACCGGCACTGAGTATAAAAATGCATCAGCTTCAGTAGTCATACTGAATAAACAGTAGATGACTGCTCTAATAAATGTTTGTAAGTAGAAGTAAAATGGATAAAATTAGGACAGAAGGACACAAACCATGAAAGCTATAGGTGAGTGCATCCAGCATGGCCAGATGTACAATCATTGTTGCATTTCTATGTTCATTTTTGCCTTCTGTATGATATATCAGTAATCCCAAACATCCAACATCTACAATAATTTGATATTGATTTAATATCGTTTTATGATATGTAGTATTAGTAGTGGTTAGGACTGAGTGGGCAAATGTATAGGGACTTTTCCATGTGATCGGTGAATCGCAAGTTCCAGTCTCAGCCCAGGTACCACTGAGGCACCAATGAGCAAGGCACTGTCCCACTGCACTGGTCCCCAGGTGCTGTTGATAGTTGCCTGCTGCACCATGTGTGTATGGGTTAAATGCAGTCAGGGACATAGGGTTGCTAGAGCCTATCTAAGCACTCACAGGGCAAAAGGCAGTGTAACACCCTGTAAAGGTTGCCAGTCCATCACAGGGCAGACACACAGGCCAACACACACAGAGAGTCATACTTAGGGGTAGTTTAGCATCACTGCCCATTTCACTCCTATTTATAACATATTTAATACACTGTACATATCTTCCAATTCTGCTCTCCATAATCAATTAGACTGTATATACTGTAACGTATCACCTATACTGCACTTTACTGGTTTAATGCAAACTGCATTTCATTGGCTTTGTATGTGTACCCTGCACAATGACAGAAAAGTGGAATCTAATCTAATCTAATCTACACTTCATCTGACTCAGATCTGTGGGACGAAACCGAAACTCCTGGTGGAAACCCACACAGAATGGGGAGAACACACAAACTCCACACAGAAAGGACCCTGGCCATTCGAACCATTCGAACCTTCTAGGTGTGAGGCAACAGTGTCTGAATTTTAGAGACTAAAATCTCTAAGAAAACTCTTAGAAAAAGGTGTCAGAATGGGTTCCTTATGTGATAATACAGAAGAACCATTTTAGGTTCTCTCCAGAGCTTTTCAAGGGATGGTTCATAGAAGAACCGCTTTTGTTAAATTGAAGATTCCCATGTGATGTAAGGGTTTTTGAACAGACTTAAATTGGTAATTGGTATTATGTGAAGGTTCTTTATACACTTAAAAGGTTTTTCACACTTACATTTATAGAACTAAAACCCTTCATCTAAGGCATTATTCAAAGAACCCTTTAAGGCACTCTTTTCAAGAGTTTATCTCTAAAATTGGAACTTTATAAGAATATGAAAAAACTCTCTATAGAAAAAAGGGTTTGTCACAGCAGTGTCAATAAAGAAAGAGAGACAACACAAAGTACTCTGCTGATACTGAGCACCATGAGATGAGAATTCCCATTAGAAGTCTACCAGATGTTTGAAGATGCCTGAACACATCTTAGGTCACATTTCTGCCTCATAATCTCCATTATCTCCATTAACACACAGACCAAGAATGCATCTACTCCCCAACAGAGAATTCTTTATATAAGAAAACACAGTTGTCATGTTGAAAGATTGGCAAAAGGTCCCTTAGAACTCTTTGAAGTTAATGACACTTAATTTCAGATACTATGTAATACTGATGGCCGTAGTATTCCAGGGCCAAAATACTGATACGGATTCAGTGATACATGCGTTCCAATAATTGTCCCAACTGCCACAGCATGTAAAATATTAGTGTGAAAGCAGGGTTTGGGATTTTTTTTGCAATTTTACAACGAGGGAGGACACCCTAAGATAATGATGAACGTTCTCCATAATAACTAAATGCAGCAACGCCCACACATAAATATAGGCTTTACTTGACATGAATGATAGATAAAATATGTCCGCATTGTTCTCCCTATGGACTGCATGATGACACTCAATGTGTGTTGTGTGCTGAGGGCAGGCATCGGGGTGTGTGGGTGTGTGTGTGTTTGGGGGGTGTGAGCGGAACGCTGTCCCTGGCCCACAGTTCCGGCAGGAGGAATGAGAAAGAAAAACAGGCCTGTGTCTTGTTGCCGGAGAGTGGAGCGGGGCGCAAAACACATGGTCCTAATTTCACGGCTGTGGACGGAGAAGTGCGGGCGGATGCGGGGGCAGGAACAAGCATGCAATCTGCAGACATTAATACCTCCGTAATAGTCACATTCGCTTAAAACCAGGAAATGCTTTTTTCTCCCTGCCCTCTCTCTCTCTCTCTCCCCCAAAACAAACGCTGTCATCTCTCTCTCTCTCTCTCTCTCTCTCTCTCTCTCTCTCTCTCTCTCTCTCTCTTTCTCTCTTTCTCTCTCTCTTTCT
>JBBPDA010000025.1:2156128-2188643 GCA_037974385.1 Arnoldichthys spilopterus | reverse complement strand
CTTTCTTTCTTTCTTTCTTTCTTTCTTTCTTTCTTTCTTTCTTTCTTTCTTTCTTTCTTTCTTTCTTTCTTTCTTTTCTAAATAAAACAAAAAAGTAATTTAAGTAATTCAAAATTTTATTTCTCTAATAACACCTTACTCTATATATAAAGTGATTAGTATAGTTATTTAGAGTAACTGTAACTAATCTTCAGTAACTTACACAACACTGGTCATTTATTCATTGATTGGTCATTTTTATTCACTGATTATTAATTTGTCATTTATTAATTAGCATCAAAACTATCCAGTAACATGCACATGCACATTTTTAATTTACAGATTGTGTATAAATGGTGGAAATTGTTACCCTCTTTAGGAGGGCTTATAAATGGCATATTTTGGCTTCACTGATACAACAGTGGGTATTCAAGACACTACAGTGTATTATGTGGAAATACTAGCTTATGACATTTTGAATCGTAACAATATAAGACACCACATAAACCCAGTTCATACATAGCTGGCTATTTCTGAAAACTGTGATTTTCCATTTTTGTTTTTTAAAAAAACATTTGGGAACCGCTTCTTGGACTCCAACAGCAACAATATTTATGGACTGAATTTACTTGAGACAGCCAGAGAGTAACAGTACAAATATTGAACCTGCATATTATGATACCGGAAAGATTGAATAGATTGAATAGCCTTTAAAAATTGAATAGATTATAATTGTTTACCTGGGCACAATGTGGATCACAGTAGCTGATGTAATAATGAAGATCCAGACATTTCTTATGAAACATTTAAATGAAATAACATTAAAAATAAAACCTAAAATCTTCCATTTAAATGTTTTAACTAAAATGATAATAGTAATAATATTAATATTACTAATAAATATATATTCATTAAATATTCATTAAAGCCAGCAGTGGTTGTTCCAATGATCAGTTGCAAGAACATTTAACTGCTGGTTGTAGTAATTCTAAACACCTGTAACACCTGTAAAATGTGGTTGAATAGTTATGTCAGGGATATTATACCAGTCTATATCATGACCAGTTTTCACAGTGAATGTCATCTTTAATCAAAATGTAATATTAGGTATGGAAAAAAGGAGACAAATAACAAGAAGAAAATAACATAATTTATATGTTTATGTATACATTATAAGAGCTAATGCCCTGTATGATGACATAATTAACGCATTTTGGATTGGATGTAATAATATTAATTTTGTGATCACATTTGGTCCCACTGAAATGACAGGACTATGAATAGGATAACAGTTGGTCTGCATAGGCTACATTCATTCACTACATGAGACATATTTCAATGTGGAGGTCAAAAGAAAGAATAAATGTAAAAATAATAAGAATTATTATAATAAATATAATAAATGAACAATGTGAACATGTTATTATTTATAGTTGCCAAACCACATTGGTTCTTAGCTCATCACTATTTTACCACATCAGATTGCCACCTAGCCCAGCTAGCTGTCATTAAAACATGCAAGAAAACATACCATAACATAACTGTAGAATTTTTGCATGGTAGAATGGTCAAAACGTTTAGCAAGCCCATGTCAGAGACTGGTGGATAATTATAGACAACTGTGCAAAACACCTACAGGAAGTTAAAGAATAGTCCCAGTGTTCATTAATTAATATTAATTTTAATTAATAAATTAAAAACCTAATTGTCCTTGTTGTTTTTCTCATGTATACATCTATACCTATATATGTGTATAACCCTATATGTAAGCCCTGTGATAAAGAGGATAATATGTTTGCACTTTCATGGGTATGTACTTATTTTTTCACATGACTATACCCGTCTGTTCAGCCATAAGCAGTTAAGGCCCATCTATTCACACAAAAGTTGTTGTCATTTCTTTTTCAATTAGGCAAAGTCTTAGTCTTAGAGGCACAATAGCAGCCTGTTTAGATCTAAATGATATGATATGATATGATATGATATGATTATGACTTTTTGGCACATAAACCCACACTAACATCATGAGTGGACCTCAGAGAAAAAAACTGTACTAGAGAAATGGAGGATATGGGCCCTTTCATCAAATGAAGGCATTTATAATATACCACTTGCCTTTTTCTATCATTGCTATGCTCCTTTGGCCCCCTACTCTTTTAGTCTGTGCAGCCCTCCACCTCCTATCCCCCTGCTTCCGCTGTCAACTGCCTCGGCCCTCAGAACATCTATATTGTCATTCCGTCTCATTCACCCACACACAATCTCTTTGTTTTTCTCTGTCTCTCACATTCAATTCTGCCATGGCTCTCGTGCTCTGACAGACAGCTCTGACATCTCTCTGTCACGCTCACACACACATACACACAAATACACACATACACACACCAACACTGCCACCAGCTTGGTCACACTCTGGTGATTCTTAAAGCATGGCAACAAAGAAAGCCATTTACTGGGCTCATATATTAATCAAATATATGAGCTTACCCACTTAGTTGGTTTAGGAAATGCTCAGAGACAACAGTTTTGGAAACTGTGGCATCTACAAGAAAAACTTCCTGTTTGGCCTATTTCTCAGAAATTCACAAGAAATTATGATTATGATCTTATGATTAAATAAAATAGAATAGAATAGAATAGAACTTCATTGATCCTCTACTGGGGAAATTTAATCGTTACATCAGCTGAAAGATACATACATATACACACACACACACACACACACACACACACATTTACATACCTACTATATATATATAGTATATACATTAAATAAAATTAAATCTATATAAATTCTATATATTGCACATTGCATAATTATTGATTGCACAGTCATTGTTACATTACAAATATAGTAATAAATATATTACAGAAGATAAAGATTGCAGCAATGTAGCTAAAAAAAATACAGTTGTGTTTTTTTTTGTGACTGAGGCATTGTACAACATGATGGCAGACAGTATGAAAGACCTGCCTAGCAGTTTTTATATGCAGCTTTTTCAAACTGTAAAGAACTGTAATTTCCCCCCCAAACCTCCTTTGTGGGACTTTTACCAAAGATTCAAACCAAATCCGCTTCAAGCTTTTATGGTATCCTTTTGTTCTAATGGGGCAAAAACAGAGGTAGAGCAAGTGAGAGAATAAAATGTTCCTCTATGCCTCGTATCCATAAAGATGTCACAAAGGAAGATAATTTGCTGTTCTGATTCATGCATAGAATTTCCTGTGTTCGGCACTGGTGATGTAAAAGTCTGACCTCGCTTTTCAGTTTCACTTTCAGAAACCCTTCATCCCACTTTTGCAAGTGTGACTAGAGCAACTATTCACACAGTAGTACAGAATTGAAGTAGTTTAAGTAATACAGTAGTACAGCATTTTACACCTCAGCCCTGTTAACTATGCAGTACAGCATGGCCACACTGTGCACCTGTACCTTCAAGGCTCATGTATATGTGATTGGCCATGATTCAAAGAGCCAGTCTTGATTTGTAGCATGGCCACTGAGAAAAGGAGAGAAAAGAAGAACTCTAAGCAGCGTCAGGTCACAACCCAGCGCAGTCCAGCAGCGCCAGCCACCCTCCCTCGCCTCATCTCCAGCTAGATGACAGCCCTCATCTCACAAAGCCGTGATTCAGATTGACATCTCAATGAGGGGGCCAGTGCCCGTCTTTTACAAGCGCCATTTCACGGCTGGGCTCTTTGTCGTCCCCCTAAACCCCCACCGTCCCACCACCAATCCACCACCACCATCATCATCACCACTGTCGACCCCTCCAGCCAGAACCCGGCTGTGTCTTTTTTCTGTCGGGGGTGGGGGGTATGTGTGGGCGCTCCCTCGTCACGCCCCGCTGCCCCTCAATTGGCGTCTGAGTCACTGCCCGCAAAAACTGGCTTGCTCCGTATACCTCATTTTTGCATATGAATGGCAGGGGCATTGTCCAGCCCTAAATGCACATTAAACCTGTCTGGAAACAACCGAAAGGAGGTGCAAAGTCCCCCCCCCACCCCCACCCCACCCCTTCCCTACCCTTAATAAACTAATTAATTGGACAGCTCAGATTTATGGATGGAACATGTCTTCGGAGCGAGTTGTTTTTTTATGCTCTCCTAAGCCATGCCAGGCTGTCTGACATGGAGGGATAGGATGTTTATAGTATTGCCAGGAACACAGCACAGCAGCCGTGCCTGTGTGTCTTTGTCTGGAGGCCAGATTGAGATCTCTGGCTTTTGTCTCTGAACGGCGGGTAAATAGACTCATCCAACAGGGCAGACTGTTGCCGGGACACCTTCATCATCTTGCCCACTGCAGGTCAGCCCTTTGCTCCGTTCCAGAGAGCAGACATTGGAAACAAACTTTAGTTAGACCAGACGGGTCAGCTCGGATCTGAGAGAGAGCAAAGTGCACGTCAGATTGAAGGCACTTTGAACAGTTAGTGACAGCTCCTTCCATCAGTTGTGACCCAGGGCTGGTTAAGTCTTTTGTCATGCGCAGTTGCTGGTTGTTCAATGTGGTAATCAAGTTATCGCTGACAAAAATAAACAAAAATGACAATGATTTAGTTAAAATATGGTATGTGGTTGTGATTAGGAATGAACAATGTGGAGAATGAAGATTATACTGTTAAATAGTCCAGTAGTGACAGGCTTTGCATTTAACACAACCTTTGACATGGTTAAAGAGTGTAAGTCATTTTTTTGTGTCACAATCTGCAATTGTCATTAAAGTCATTAAAATCAAGCAGAAGCTCCTCTGATTTCACTTGTTTAATTAATTGGTCTTAAACATCTGATGAGTTACATGAGCTGACCCCTTGCATTGTTGGAATGAAAACCTGCAGCCACACCAGCCCTTTGCGGGTAAGAATGGTGACCCCTGATTTGGACCAAAATTATGTTTTGGATCATGTAAATTCCTTGATTTGTTGTAAAAAGCACAAATCACTCAGAAAGGCCAAGGCGTTCTCACAATGAGCAATTTCACATTAGTCCAAGGGCATTTGTGTGTTGCTTATTGCAATTTGCAAAGAAAGGTTACTGTGATATCACTATTTTATAGGCCAACCACAATTTTGCATATTGTCAAGTCTCATCGATTTTGTCCATTAACATGGTCAAGAACTGCCTGTTTTGACAGGAAAGGCCATTTGTTGGACACACAAAATAATAAACCACAGACTACTGCTTTAGAGTGATATGCAGGGGCAGGTGGTTCTTCAAAACTAGTGGGAAATGCATTGGCAAACAGGTGAGGGCATCTCGCTCAAGGCTATTATTCTTCAAAGAAAACACTTGATCCGTGTTTAAAGATGTAATGCCAAGAACAAACCTTTTCAGTCTGGCCACTGTCTCAGTCATGACACAGCAGACCAGGCACCTGCTTGTAGTCAAACAGAAATGCATATACAGAGCTGTGCAGACAGATAAGCAGAAAGCAAACCCAAGGCAATCTTTTTACCCATTTTAATGTTCAATGAATATCAGCATGTTATGCAGCAACACATTTGTTTTACTGTATAATTGTTCTCTCTTTGATGAGAGAACCTTAGCCACAGCTTTATCTACTAATGCTTTCTCTGAATTGTATGGGTGCCAATGACAAAAACCCTGATTCATAATGCCACATAAATAAAAAAATTTGAAGCAAAGTTTTATAGCTTAATTTTAATTTAGATTTTATTTTCATTATGTCTTGTTCTTCTCACATCTTTTTTCTACTTTTCAAAGGCCTTCTTCAGTATAGCCAATTGAGAGAGACCATGGCTGTATGCAGAGAGTTTAAGAAATCAATTTGAGAAGGACAGAGGCATCTTGAATAGGAACGATGCTTTCTATTCCATCTCACTACTTTTCACCACCTATGGTTCTTTTAATCTCAGTGTAAAAAAAACACCTGGAGAGAAAGTTCCCTAAGAAGAACTGTAAAGGTACACATTGTTCTTGATACTGGACTGGAGCAAATTTTTGTGGCATTACCCCATGTTGGGTATTGTGCATTTGCTTTGAGTATGCCCTCTTGCTCTTACACACACATCAAACCGCCCGGCTCTGGCCCACATGCAGGGCGCCTTTGGGTCAGAGCCCTAGAGTGGGACTCCAGTCTCCATCTTGGGATGGCCTTCAGCAGCCCTGGTGTGGGTTTGTTTGGCTTTTTTCTGCTGAGCTCCTCACACAATGTCCAGCCCTGCTGGTCCAAAGGCTTGTCTAGTTGGTTCTTCAGTGCTGGGCCCTCACAAGGGGGCCCCAGGTCCCGGCTCCGATGGCCCTTGTCTTGGAGCTCCCAGCGGGCCCAGCTGCATATCAGGCCTCTCATCTCGCCTGCTTATTCTTTTAATTAGACACTCAGAGAATTAGCTCCTGCCGCCTTCCAAAAAAAACCTCCACTACATCCACCCCCTCCTTCTCTTTCCCCACACCCTTGTTCAAGGGAGGTGGCAAGCTGCTCTGCGAGCACCCCAAGCTCATATACATAATCCTACTCGCCCCCACCAACCCCTTTCCTGCCATCTCAATGGCGGTCCTCTCCTTCAGCCTGGAGCGGCTCAAAAGGAGCCCGCTACCGGGGGCCCGTGGGCGCAGTGAGAAAATGAAGACCTCTGCGCCCCTCCAAATCCCCAGGAATTTCTCATTAAGAGCAGGTCCCGAGCTCCTGAAGACCCCTCAGGTCCCCCCACCCCTCCCCACCTCATCCCAAAGTCTCTGAAGAAGTCGACCCTCTTGCTTGGCAGAATAGGCTACTCCAGTACACTTTGTGTCAGGCGGCTGTTTCCCTACGCCTGTTATTCACCTCGCTCCCATTCTACAGATACAAGAGGCTTCCCCCGCCAATGGTGCTTTGAAAGCCCTCAAGACTTCCTCTTCTTTTGACTGGATTTTTTTTTTTTCATATGTGTGCATGTGTGCAAGTGAGTGTCTATAATGAAAGACCTAAGCTTTGGATAGCACAGAATAGAGTAATTGAAATGACATTTTTTTTACATTTCACAAGACAGGAACTGCGAGTTAGTTCATCAGAGTGTTTATGTGGGTTTGCGCCTCGTTTGGCAGTCGGCTATAAAGTGCATTTTATATATGCATGAGTGCTTCAGTGATGGGTGCACAAGTGCACCTAATAAGCAGCCAATAAGCAGTCAAGAAGCACCATGGTGTCTCAGTTTGCACTGACCTAAAGCTGCGAGGCTATTTTAGAGACCAGTACTTCTTCTTCAGCTGAAGAGTTTCTGCTTAGAGTTTCATGCTGATTTCCAAACTTAGGACAGTGGTTTTTCTGAGAATGTATTTATTTAGGGTTCTTTGTATGCTGCCATAAGTACCATTTTTCTTAAGAACATTCACAAAATATTGTTTTTCACAAAATTATGTTTCTTAGAAACTTTATACAGATATTTTTATTAGCTTTAAGAAGGTTCTTCACTCTCACACATCTGATTTACAAAAATGGTCCTCTAAAAAACCGTCCACTGAAAGGTTTTTCAGGAAAACAAATCTGGTTTTTCTATAGCATTGCACAAATAATTCTTTAAGCACCTTTTTTTTAAGAGTGTAAACAGAACTTCACATACATGCTGCTTTTATATATGTTCATAGGTTTAATAAATAAACACATAATACAAAAATATTATAATATATTTGAAAGGTGCTCTTTCTAAGAGAGATATGTGGCATGCAGTAAGACAGAAGCCATAAGGGAGATCCGTTAACCCCATCTAGTGGTTGTATTTGGCCTGTGATAGTAACATTACACTTGGCCAATATTGGCAAGTTATGTGCCACACACGTTTGACACATTTAACTGTGGGTCAGAACCAAGCTAGCCTTAGAACAAAATTAGCTTATGGTGTTGTCCATGGATAAGAAAAGACAAGTAAAGCAAAGAGGAACAGAAAAAATTCAGATCTGATTTTAATGGCTAAGTCAAGATGACCTTTGGAGGCCTATGACTGCATTTAGATCTTTCCCAAGAGCAGGAAGGAAAACTGATAGAAAGTGAAATGTGAAACTCTAACTCTATAGTTTGGTCGTTACAGCTGTTTGGGTTAAGTGTAGCATGAAGAATACAATTTCCTCTCCCACATAAAGTCAAATTATATGCTTATATCATTCACTCTGTGATTATGTTTTGGCCTTGCACGGTCTAAACTTAGACCTTAGCAAAGCTATTCAGGCAAGATCGCATGTAAGAACTGTATGAGAAATGAGGATGTGTAATACGCAATATACTTATTATCATCTTTACTGATCTTTATTTAGACTTCCAGGCTTTTTCAGCCCAGTGCCTCAGTTTAGTTTGTACCGGCGGATGCAGAGGAGACAATAATGAAGCTATGGAAATGTAGCTCTAGTGCTTCATTATGCTGCATGCTTTATGTGGGGTTTCATCTGGTACTCGTTTTGTGTGTGCTGTTTGGTGTTTTGAGATTGTGAAAGTGAGAATGAGTTTTTAGGTCAGCTTTGGTACATTTTCTCCTGTGACTTAAATAAATTCACCAAAAGGAATGCAAATATGCTTTGAAACATAGTCTTCTTTGAAACATGTTTCCACAACCCTAGTTGTGATTCTGCTTGCCAGTTCCTCCAATTTCTGTCAAGTAAAAAGCGAAAATTATTTTGAAATTAAAAATTCCTAAAGAGGAGTTTTCACTTGTGTGTTTTCAAGATGAAAAAGCACACTACACTACCTATTTTGAGGAGCAACGAGGTCAGTACAATGGCTTAATGAGGGAGGTGGATGACAGCATGGAGGACACTGAGAGAAAAAGACAGAAAGAGAATATGGAAGAAGAGAGCTGTCACAAGCTGAGACAGCTGACAGCTGGGATGGTCAGGGTCAGAGGTTAGGGGAGTAGCAATGGGGGAGGAGAGTGGAATCTCAAACAACAGGAAGGAGGTTTCACACACACAAACATGAATGCCCAATCTAAATCTCCGGCCGACTGGCCTCCGGTCTCACGGACCTTGGACCTATTTTCTGTGACATTTATTGAAGTTCTCAACTGCATCATGGCTGAAGTCTGAGGCAGCAGGGCTGCAGCCATATAAAATACTAATTATAGGGGACTTCACTTTGAGCCACATCCATGGATGATAATAACAAAAAAATCTGTGCAAATTAATTGTGCGATACTTTTTGTTTTTTAATGCATCTTAATGTGTTTCTGTTATCTTTTAAAACCTTTTTTTTGCCATTAAATATGTTTTCATATTCTGTCTATAACTCCACAAGCAGAATTTGATAAAGCCTGCATCCAAAACCTGCAACCTAGATGAATATGCACAATGACACAGCCATACAGTAACACACATATTAAAAGATTAAGCCTTGAAAATTACAAACACACATACAGTGGTGTGTTTTTGAACCCCTAAGACTTTTCTTTTTTTCTGCATTAATATGACCTAAAACATCATCTGACTACAATCTTAAATGTAGACAAAATGAACCCAGTTAAACAAATGAGACGACATATGTACTTGTATATTTTTTTATTTAGAAAATTATCCAGTATATTATTACTGTGAGTGGCAAAGGCATGTGAAAAAAACAAGAATTTATCAAAATATGATCTTCAAAAACACATGTTTCTGGAAGTATATCAAGGAACAAACAAAGAAGATTTCTCAGGATTTCAGAAAAATAACTATCAGTGCCGTTCAGACTGGAAACACCACCAGAAATCACTACAAGAGCATGGTGTTTACTAATCTGCAAGGTCACAAAGAAACCAAAAGTAACTCCTAAGCATTCAAAGGCCTCTCTCACATTAACTTAAGTTAATGTTCATGGGTCCACCATCAGGAGAATACTGATCAACAATGCTGTACAGGATAGTTCTAAAAAGAAAGCTACTGTTCACTAAAAAGAACATTGCTGCCATCTACAGTTTTCTAAAGATTACATGTACAAGCAAGAAGGCTATTAGAAAAAATGTTTTGTGGACAGACTCAATTAAATTTTTTTTTTTGTTTAAATGACGTGTTATGTTTGCAAAAAGCAAACTACTACATTCCTGCATAAGAACCATATTTCTTCTGTGAAGCATGGTGGTGGTAGTATCATGGCTTGAATCTATTTTTCTGCATCTGTCCAAGACTGACTTGACATCACTGATGGAACGATGCATCTATGAACTAAATCTCAAGAGAAAATGGCTCATGCAGCAAGACAACAACCCTAAGAATAAAGTTATTGTTTTGGAATGACCAGGTGAAATTCCTTACCTTAAAAATGCTGTAGGATAAACTGAAGCAAACAATTCATGTCAGGAAACCCACAAACATCCCAGAATTGAAGTTGTTCTTTATTGAGGAATGGGCTGAAACTCTTCCAGGCTGATCTATAGGACTGATTACCAGACATTTAGCTGCAGTTATTGCTGCCCAACGGATTCACACCAGATACTAAACCCAATGTTTGCCACTCACAGATATGTAATATTGCTTAATTTTTGTCAATAATAAATGGCTTAATATGTTTTATTATGTGTTCTCTTTATCTATGTTTAGGACATATGGAAATATCAGGTAATGTTTTAGGTCATGTTTATGTAGAAATATAGAAAATTGTAAAGGCTTCATAAACTTCTAAGCACAATTCTATATACAGAGAGCTATGATAGCAGGCAGAGTTGTGGGTGTTTTTGAGCAGCTGACAGACAGCTCCAGCCTCCATCACTTGAGTGTATCTCATGCACAGTGAGCAACACTCATTAGTCTGATACTGCCAGAAACATTGCTGGTGGTTGTTTCATAAAGCAGGATTACCGGTGACAAAATTACAGTAAACAACCTTCATTTGTTGCAAGCAGCCTATTTACTCCAAGAGAACTGTCTGGCAGGAAAAAAAGTAAAGGAAGAAGGTCAATTGAATTGTTTTCCCCTGCTTTTCATTCCCCCTTACATATTATCATTAAATGTTTGATGCAGAAACATTGACACCAATCTTATGCCTCTTTATTTTCACTTCCCACTCATGGTTTATAAAAAAATTACACTAACGTTTTTGCAGTATTCAAGAAATGTGATCTTATGTTTTACAGTAATCCTTTAAAAATACACAAAGCTGTACATTATTGGAAGAGATTAACCTGTTAGTATCTGTAGTGCTGTTCATGCTAGGTCTTAAACCGTGTTCTTACCTGGTGTGTTTAGTTTGTTTTCACACTTTTCCTTCAAAAACACACAACTTGTGACAGCAAATATACTTACATTATAGAGATCTTCCTCCTCTGCTTCTGTGACGTTACACAAAAGCTGTAATTTGAAAGCTAGTAACTCTCTATTCAGTAGAACCTTAAACATTCAAAAAATGTAATTACATCTTAAAACAGATGATATATGATATGTGCATTTTTATTGTTTGAAAAAAAGCATAAGCATAAGCATACACATTTTGAACATTCAGATGCCAGGCTGAATTTGAATCCCTAATCTAAATTTAAATCTCAGTTTAAGGTTAAGCAATAGGTTTTATGTAAAACTAAAACCAGGTGTAAAATGATGGTTTACATCTAACTCTATATAACATCTATCCAAGTTTTTTAAACACAATTTCAAGTTTGATGCACCTGGGATAATAGATAAACCATAATTTAATCCAGTTTGGTGCAAAATAGTTTCAAAACTATCAGGGTTTACTATAGTGCTGGACAATACATCAGAATTACCACATAAAGTAATTTATTTGAGATTTACCCATTTTTGTATATGGGATTTCCAATAGAAACCATTAATGAATATAAAGAAGAATGTTTTAATGCAGACATGCTGCAGAGACTACTAGGAACATCATACTGGTGTATGTATAAGTGTATGCATCAAATGCATTGTACTTTAGAGAACACTTCAAAATATCAAGATCATAAATTTTGTATCATGAAATATTGTCATTATTATATATGGGCTGTATTGCCTCGCCCTAGCAAAGAGGCTGAAACTAAACCTGTCTTAGCCAATTGCCTACATTTGTAAGGATAAAATATTGAAAATCAAACTATTACTTTGCAGAACATTAAACATTCATTCTGTGGTTTTAAAAAGAATTCAGGCAGGTTCTGTCACTTGGTTTGCAATAGGAATGAAGGGCAGCCCCTACCAGTTAAAGACACAGGATGACAATAAAATGAATATGATGCACTTTGAAGTTTTGATGTATCATCCTCACATTCAGCCAAGTTTGGCAGTGCATCAGTGACCAAATAAATAACTGACAGTAAAAGAAATACACACTAAACTTTGAAAGTGATAAGGAGAGGCTACAAAAAGGTCATGTAAAAATGAATTGACTGTTTTCAATTTTGCATAGCTTCAATAAAAAACTGTTCACATTGATGATTTCAACACCTATGTTAAAAAACATGAGTAAATAAAAAAACAGTTAATTATACTAAAGATCAAAATGTTTTTAAATCAGTAATTATTTTGCTGCATGTTACACATGTATAAAATTATGCTATGAGCTTTATAAGATTTAGTTCTAAGCTGCAATGTGTCCATAGTGATAACAAGAGCTGTACAGAAGTATATAATAATTTGTACATTTGAATAACACAATGTGTAGGAGTTTTAGATTTTATTTTATTCTTTTGTTGGGTTGTAGTGCCCCCTCGCAGCAGTACTGGTTACTGCATCAGTGCTTCTCCACATTTTAGGACACACACACACACCCCCCACCCCCATTTCTTCTTGTTTTTATTTACATGTAAGTACTCCAGTAAAAAAAAAAAAACTCCAGTAAAAAAAAGCTTAAAGATAAGCTGTTAACATTTGTGTGTAACTATGTGCAAAAGAGATGCCTTAACTCTTTAAATGATAAATGAAATGACAATAAAAAGTCGAATTTTGTGCAAAATAATTATTGATGTTACCAGTGGAATGTAGCATAGTTAAGAAAATCAAACGTGGATAAGTTACTGTTAATAACTTGAAAGTTAGAGAAGAACTACATATATTTTTTTTATCTGTGAATGTACATGGTGTAAAAACTGTGAATATAAGGGCTACTTTCTCTAGATGTTACACACACTGAAAAGGCCTACAATGCACATGACCTCAAGTCCATAAGCAGCTACTGAAGGTCAAGCAAAAAGTAAATAAATAAATAAAATATTTGCCACTAGAGGGAGTAAGAGGCAATCGGGGCCTGTAAAACAGTCCATACTTTTGTGTGGATGTTTTTTGTTGATACATATACCAAATGTAAAATTCAAAACAATATCAGTAATAGAACAAATTATACAATAATAGCAATATTTCCCATACCCATAATACTAACTGCAGTTTAAACTTCCTCAGCACTGTGTGTAGTGTTATTTTAATGATAGTTTAAGTTTTTAAGATACTGAACAATGTTGCAAAAGCAAGATGTTGCGGTATAATAGCAATAGTGATATTTAGTACATATTGTGCAGCCCTAGTGTCCATCATTACACATCCACACTGTCAAAAGAAATGCTGTTTTTCATTTAAAAACACTTGGGCTGCCTTATAATTTTGAGTGAACTGAACTTAATACAATGTTTGTCATATTAACATATTGGTAAAAGTCCAGAAAGCAGCCAAGAAAATATATTTTACAGTGCATATCTACATATCATTAGTAAGAAGACATGTCTTTTTTTATTCACAGCAAAAACATTAACTGTTTTTTGTCTCTTGCAAGAGTTATTAGGACTTTTTTAAGGATGATGGATAAAAGTAGAATTTGTGAGTTCACTGTATCTATATATATAACCAGGTCGTCTTTGTGAACGTGTCTGACAGTGGTTCCTCCAGTGTGCGCCTGTTATGTTCTTTCTGTTTTTTAGAGTTTGTAGCGTGTGTAAGTCTGTAATTGGCCACACGGGGGCGCCTTCAACAATAAAGTAGGGGGAAAGGCACAACCTGAAGAGACGCTGTCATGGTCTTATGTGAAGCCTTCAGTGTAATTCTATACATTGATCACATGCGAAAAGTAGAGCAATGTATGGCTGAATCCAGTATTAAGTATTTACACACAAGATTATGCCTAAAGCAATCTAGTGCAACTATGAAGGGCATCGATCATTGAAGATGAGGTCTATGTTTCTAAGGATTATGAGCATTTAAGAGAAATAAGGAATAGCCCAAGCATTTTACCAGAGTATGTGGGCCATTTGGGTAATTAAGGCTGAGAAGCTCTTGCATTTTTTGAGTTTGGCTCACTATTTGCTTTTCTAAATGAGCAAAAGAAATTTAACTGTATGCCCAGACTACTAGCATACTTTTCTGAAGTGAAGTGAAAGTGAATATTTGTCATTGTGAACACACTCAAGCACCACAGTGAAATGTGAACTCTGCATTTAACCCATCACACGTGCATACGTGGAGCAGCGGGCAGCTACCAACAGCGCCCGGCGAGCAGTGTAGCGGGACGGTACCTTGCTCAAGGGAACCTCAGTAGTGCCCGGGGTGGGACTCAAACCAGCGACCTTTAGGTCCCAAAGGCAGCGTCCTAACCACTAGGCCACCACTGCCCAAAATCAAGGGTATTAATAGGAATGTGCCTTCAGTAAAGGCCTCTGATCTTTTGGTAAAGTTTTATTGTAGGTCAACGTTTCCCAAACCTGGGTCCACACCCACTTCTGCTCAGCGTTGGGTTGTTAAAAAGCAGATTAGTTGAATCAGGTGTGCTTGGGAACAAGAAAACGTCCTAAAATGTGCAAGGCAGTGGGTCTCCAGGAGCAGAATATGGAAACTCATAACTAGATATTGAACAAAACAATGAGGAACTGATCGCAAACAGTGACAAAAGTATAAACGAGGTCCAGATCATCCCAAAGTTACTGAGTGAATCTGAGATTCATCATTCCAGAGAACAGTTACACATCCAAACCAGCGTCAGGGAACTTTATACCCTCTCGCTGACATTTGGCGCTGGGCAAGGAAACCTTAGGCCTGTGTGGCTACAGGGCATCCCATTCTACTGACAATGCTTTTCTACAAGCTGTTTGGGCAACTGAAGGCCTGTTTCAGCAACTGGTGCAAATGAATATAGCAGAATTCATGAATTAGGAGGAATAAAGTGATATTTCAGATTTAGTGAGAAACTGAATAATACATTTGTCAATCCAGGGCCTATAATATACACGTCCCATGTCTTCTGTGCGCCCTGCTGCCTCTGAAACCGCCATGTTGTCGGATTTATGGCATCTAATGCAGTGTGGTGAAGTGACTTCAGGGTGGATTCTTCCTGCTGGCCTGTGGGGAAGTTCTCTTGCTGCAGCGCCCGTGTTCTCTCGGCTGAGGCGCTGTTCAGGCGGCGCGCGCTCTGCAGGCCCACGGTGCTCGCGCGCCTCAAATGCATTTCGGCACGAACGTTTCTGGGAAGCAAGTTTTACTGTGACGACGTATTAAAAACACACCCGACCCCCGAGAAATCATTTCCTAACGCAAACGAAGTGCAGATCCAGCAGAACAGGACGAAACGGCGTCGTCATGGGCAGCGCACCGTTTCTTGCCACATGTGAGGGGTGGCATCCAAATTCGGCCAGGGCGGGCGCTTTTACTCTTAATAGTCACCGAGCAGCATGAAACAAGCTGTTTTGTCTCGTTCGCGTCGAACGGGCGCTTCCCTTTTACCCCAAAACGTCAACGCGCTGCCCTGAAGGAACAAAGTAGACGGTTAAAATGGTGTCGTCCCGTCGCCCCCCTCCCTCCCCTCTCCATGAAGAAAGCCGAGTGGGAGCTAAACCCACAATAATGATCCTCTCCGCAATAGCACTGAAATTGGAAATGTGTGTTGGGGGGCGGGTGGGGGGCTGCGCTCGGGATACCTACATACCCACCCGTCCGCATGTCGTTGTAATTGCCTGACTAGAATGAACTGTGTCCCACCGTTTGGGGGAAGACTGCGCTTTGCTTCCTGCGTGTGCAGCAGCTTCATGTGTCAGGACCAAAAATTCGCACCAAACTGCCCCTAATGCTCCTCGGCAGTGCGGCTCATTGGGAAAAAAGCGGCGTGCGCCGATCACACTCCGTATTTTTTGTTTATCAAGTGCAGCCTCAACTTCTCGGGTGTGTAAGCCTGGTGTGCAAGTCGAAATTTTAACACTTTGTGGCCTGTGTCAGCAGCAGACTCCATTTTGAAGCGGCAACAGCCTCCACGGACCTGCCGTGGATCCAGGGACGAGCCAACGCGTTGGGCGTCATGTCCCTTAACGCTTAAGGCTGCGTGAAATTCGGCCGTGTGGGCTCATACACATGTCCGCGTTTTCACCATGAAGACGTGGGGGTAACACGAGCCTGCTCCTGAGAGTTCAGTGAGCTGAAAGCTGTTTCACAAGGTGTGAGAGCTGTCCTTGCTCTGATGTCAGTTTAACTCGCCTTTGAGGCGTTTTGGGTGAAAAATGCACAGTTTTGCTGGGAGTGGAGCATGAAGTGGAGAAGGCTGGGGGTTGAGGGGGCTACCGCAGCACAAGCAAGGGTGGGTGGCGGTGGTGGTGGAGGGGGGGGGGGGGGTATCCTTGCCGATTGGCTGCTCATAGACATTGAGCCACGGCTGGAAACAACCAGGGGCAGGTCGACAGCAAGGAAACAAGGATCATCCACCTCAATTGAAAAAAGTACAGCCGGCGTGACGCAACGTTGAGGTAACGTGTTGCCGAAATGTGACGAACGGGGAACGTTTTTTTCCTCCTTGTGCGTGTGCAATAGATGTGTTTGGCGCGCGCGTTTTTTTTTTATCCAGAAAGGGGGCCGCTGGTACAGTGATAGCTAGCCTGAAGTGGCAGCAATAGGAGGCTCAGGTTCTTGGCCTAGTGCTGCCGCTGCTGGGATTTGTTGATCCACTTTCACAATTGGGGAAAAAATAGCATTTCGTGCAGGAAACGAGCGCTTTTTCCGCGAGGGTGACCACGAGCGACACGTGAATGGTAAGATTGTCTCGCTCTCGATTCCCCCCTGCACGCTTTATTATAGCGAAGATGGTGCACAAGTTTGATCAGTGAAAGTCTCAGTGTGTGTGTGCGTGTGTGTGCGTGCGTGTGTGTGCATGTGTGTGAGGTAGATGTTGATGTCTGTCCGGGAGAAGGACATCATAACGTGGGATGAGGAGACGTCGCACCGCAAGCCGCTGTTATTTTACATTTATGTCACATGTGGATCTCAGCTTCAGCACTTCTCCGGAAACATGACAGGCAGACACGCAGAGAGAGAGAGAGAGAGAGAGAGCTTGCCTCGCCTTCACTGGCCACCATAGTGTGTCATACATGTACATGCACCTCGCACCATCCTCGCTGTTTCCGTGCCAGGGCAAGGACGCCTCGCCAGGAGCAGGTTACAGCTGGGGGCGAGCTGCACCGCGCAGTCTCCTACTGGACGCTAATGTTTACGAGGCTGAGGAAGGCTTGCAGTCGTACTCTTCGCTTTTTAACCCTCTCATAATCGATCCAGGCCTTATACTGCATGCATAGATGAATGGAAAACATAGTGTCCAGTGTCTCAGGATTAAAAACGGAAAAACTCGCCCTATCTATATATGCTCATTCACTCAGTATTTATACTCCGTGGGGACTTCCTGGGGTTCCCTATACCATTATTAGGTATACTGGTTCACTAAAGCAAATTAAACAGTACAGCCCATTTATATCAGTCACCCTTTACCTCATTCATTTATTCATTAATACAGCTGATGAGTGTTTCCAGACTATTATTTGGTTTAGGGCATGATATATGTCATATTTTACAGGTGTATGCTTGCGTGTGTCTGCTCTCACAGGTTGAAGCTACGACAGCATGAGCTGTCTCCGAGTCATCTTGGAGGCATGCAGCAGCAAACATCTGCACAGGTCCACGGCAGCCTAAAAGAACAGAAGATCCTATCACATGGGAAACTTTGCCCACCAGAGGCCCAAAACTGGCCTTCAGGTCTACTACTTCCACTTCTAAGCACAAAGCTAAAGACCACTGCGTACCTTACAGTCCCTTGAAGATTTTCTAGTGCCTGACCTTTGGGCAGAACTGCCTGGACCTGTTTTCACAGACAGGGAGCCGTAGGGACCATTTGAATGATTTTCGAGTGACTTTGGGAGGGGTCCCTGGTCATTGGTGTGAGCAAGTTGGTGACATCTCCTCACTCACAGAATCGCAAAAAATGGACACAGCTTTGCCCGATACTGAAGTTGACAACAACTGCATGTCCCCTCCCAGTCCAGACTTCAGTCTTGATTCGTCCAGTCCATTTGCAAACGGCCTACACTTTGAGTCGATTTTGTTTGAAGATGAGGAGGAAGAAGAGGAAATGGGAAAAGAGGCAAGGTCTTTGTTGGAAAAGCCCTGTAGCACTCCTAAAAAGGACCTGGCTTGCAACACTAATGCAAAGATGAAATTCACTGTTGAGACCTGTTTATACAAAGGCAAGAGTTCAAAGGCCTGCACATCAGTGGAGCAGGATGACCACTTTGCAGAAGAGTCAGGCAGTGATTGTGATCCAACTTCTCTGGTGTGTACCACTCCCAAGGATTCGGTGGCTAGCTATTGTTGTTATAAAAATTGCCATTATATACAGACCAATTAACCAAGCCAAAGCTAAGTATAAATGTATTGGAATATAATGTGAGACTATGGTTGTGCTGCAGATTCAGATTCAGATAAATCTAGCCCTGGCAGAAGTTAGGCTTTAAAGCCAGCAGGGAAAGTTATATTTTGTTGCTGCTACTGTTATTGGCTAACATAAGTAGGAATTTAACAGCACATCCAAACACCATTATTAAATAATAGCATCATGGGTAGGTAGGTAGCTACTTCACCAGAGTAGCACACACTTGGATGTGTGGTTACGAAACAAGTGGGTTGAAAGAATATTTTGGATGTATTTTTTACAGAAGGGATTTAGGGTATTTTAATTACTATGATGTTTTACTGGCTGTTAGCTACATTAGCCTCATAGCTGCAGCTCTAAACTAAAATAGCAGAATTTGGACACATGTCTTGGCCATATTCAACTGAGGAGTCTTTAATTTGTGTGAGGCAGAGGTAATAAATATTTAATTTTAAATATTAATATATATATATTTTTAATGTGACCAGTATAACATTGTTTGTACCATTTTCTAATCACTTTTATCTGCAAGTTTTGCATTTTAGTTCCTTTTAGGACATGACATTCTTAGAACATTTGTAACATGAATTAACCTTTCATATTAGCTTTTTCCAAGATGTATTTACTAAATTAATTTTTGTCACAATTTTTTAATGTCTACTAGCAGATCATTGACCCAAAGACAAAGCCTTTACCACCAGTGAAGTACCTAGAAGGTGAAGTTATATGGGCCAAGTTCAATCGCAGACCCTGGTGGCCATGTCAGGTGACACTTGATCCAGTCTTGGAAACTTATCACAGAATAAAGGGTATGTTAATATGTGTTAAAGCTTTCTTTTATTACAGTCATGAAAGTGTAACGTACACAGAATCAGAAAACACTATACATTTTAAAGCTAGTAATACAATATCAAAAATCTTCATCTTCACTAGGCTTGTATTACATTAAAATGTTTTATTATTATTATTATTATTATTATTATTCTTACTATTATTATTATTATTATTATTATTATTATTAGAGCCCATCGCTTATAGTATGAAAGAAGAAAGAAGAGAAACACCCTGGACAAGTCACCAGTCCATCACAGGCACGCTTAAAATAGCATTAAGCTAGGTAAACTAGGTCTGACTCCATTATAATCTCTTTGCAATGGGATGGTGTTTCAGGCTTGAACATGGTATGAAAATTCTTTACTTCAGTGCACACATAGTGCTTTTATTCCATCTGGGTGTTTTTAAATATAAAGTTTCAAACAACATTTTTTCATGTGTTTACATCATGTTTACAAAGCGCTAGACAGTTGTGTTTATGTTCAGATTGTGCTATGCAAAGTGACGTATGGGGACAAGGGTCATTATAGTGTGCAGTTAATCTGCCTATATTGTTTTGACATGCTATTTTATTCATAATAATCAACTAAAATGAGCAGGCTTCTTTAACAACCCTAATAAAAACTGCAAAACATTACAGGTTATTAATAGTATGTCTGTTAAGAATATTTAGAAACATTACATACAATTAAGCCCTGTGATGGGTTGGCCTCCTGTCCTGGGTGTACCCTGCCATAGGCCTGCAGTCAGCTGGGATTGGCTCCAGCTTCCCCTCGACCCGGAAACGGAAAAATCAGTTTAGAAAATGGATGGATGGATGGATTGACATACATTTAATAAGAATGTCCACATAACAGAGTTAGTTAGTAACGGAATCTGGAATTGGATGCAGACCCTATACATTTCCAACTTCTCTGGATTGCTTGTCAGCTAATATATTTATTAATAAGAATGTGAGAATGTGCTGGCTAGCCATACGTAGCAGAAGAAAACCTAAACTGCTAAGACCAACAGAGCAGTAGGTCAGTGTGGCTGCAGGATTTCGTTTCAAAGCAGCAGGAGCTTACCTGATTCCACTTGTTTAATTACTTGGTCCCAGTTACAATTAGTCAAACCCATTTTATCAATGACATGTTCATACCATGTACTGGTATGAAATATAACATTGTTGTGCTCATGCAGCATACTCATCCAAGTTTCTAAAGAGTCAAGTCAAGCAATGCTTGCATGTTTCACTTCAGAGTTTGAAAACATGGACAAACACATTGATTCTGGTTGCATACATAATTGTAAATAAAAGAATATCAGTTATCACAATAACATGACATTGTAGTTTACATTCAGGAACACTTGGACCACTCAGTTGTAGTAGTTGTTGGTGACTTTACTCTCACCAGCAAGAGTAAAGGATTAGAAATATTTTATTTCTGTAAATATATTTCTTGTCCTACAAGTGTTATCAAAGCTAAGGTGGAATTTTCAACTGACAGCAGAAACAGCTGGAGCTCAAATAAATTACTCAGCATTGTTCAGCAAGTTGTTGTTTTTTAAAGACCTTTGATGTATTTTTTGAATTAATTTTCTATTAAACGAGTGTGGAAGATGGTTGCAGTCAGCTTAAATAATAACAATCTACTTAAATAATTGTGTTCAAGCCACTGTGTCATAATTGTTACTTACTTGCTACAACTAGTTCTGGATTTTGGCTTGAAGAAATTTTGTTCTTTCAATTGTTTCTCTGTGTTGTGATATTTCAGAGCCAGGCGATAAACCTTCCCGTCAGTATTACATCAAGACATTTGGGGAACCTGAGGAACTGGCCTGGGTGACTGAGAAAGCCACTCATATATTTGTGGGTGGATATCAGTTTCAGAGTCTCCCTGGTCCAAATAGAGGGGGAAGACGACACAATGAAAACGGCAGATACTCTGTAATTACTGTGTAATTAACTGTTAGAATAAAGTAATAAGTAGTTCATAGGTGTGCATTTAATTTTGAATGAAGGGTATATAATACAACAAATATAATACAACATATTTACTTTCATTGTTTCTTTTGTTCCTCTTCAAGGTACCCAAGCGGTTTATGAGTTCTTGGAGTGCTGGTGTGGCTGAGGCAGAGGCATTATTCCTGGAGAGGCCCAAGAAAACATTTTCAAGTTCTGAATTCACAGAAAAAAGCTCAGCTGATAGAACAAGAAGAGACCAAGAAGATCAGGCATCTAACAACCAGTTGTCCATTAAGACCTCTGAAATTGGTACTCTACCCAATGGGAAGATTACACATAATGACCAGAACAATTTGACCAAAGCCAAGTGCAAAAAGAATCAAAGAAAGTCATCAACAGTGTTTTTCACAAAATATGAGGAGTTTGTTTTTGAAAAACCTAAGACAGAAGAAGCTTTGGACAGCCCTTATTCTGACATTGACTCTGTGCCACAGATCCGCAGATGTCCTAAAGGCATTGAGCAGCTCTCAAAAAATCCCATTTCTGATCAGCCTTCAAAACAAACAACAGTCCCAAATGATAAAGAGTCAAAGAAAAACCATGAGGGTCAGGGTGGCCTTTGGTTCAGCAAAGCAGGAAAAAGCCAAGTTAGTGGTGTATTTAGTCGTGCAGGAATTAAATCTGTTAATTGTTCCTTTGGTAAGGTATCATGTAAGATTAAGATGCCAGATACACCAAGTACAAAGTCCAGAGACGAACAAGTCACAGGACTAGAACACTTACCTGTAGAAGAAAAAAATGCTCTTGACAGAACCGTTTCAAGTCTTCCAGCTAGTAGTCGCCTGATGACCAGAGCACTGAAGGCAATGGAAGAAGCTGAGCTGCAGAAACAGGTATCATCTAACCAAAACCAGGAGCAAACTTTGCCAAATGTTGAAATAGGGAAAAAATCTCTTTCCAGACGTGCATCTGAAAAGAAAAAGATGAAAATGGACTGCTCTTTACAGAAATTGCCAGCAGTGGGTACAAGTCTTGATTTTAAAGTGACCAGTAAACCAAATGAAATTTCCAAGATTTTTTCAGATGACGACGGTTTGGTCAAATCTGAGGATGAAGCATATTTGATATCTCCTCAACCTACTGATCTTAATCCAAAATTAAAAAAAGAGACTAATTTGTCTGATGTATCAAGTAGTTTAACTCCATCTTCATTGCTTTTTAATATGCAAGAATTTGAAGACTTGAAGGAAATAACCTTTAAATCATTGGAAAGTGAACATAATGGCAAATCCACAACATTTCAACCAGATGCTAACTATAAATTTAGCACATTCCTGATGTTGCTGAAGGATATACATGACAGTCGAGAAAAAGATGGTAGACCTTTGGTAGTGGAACCTTTACCTCCAAATATTCTCATCAAAGAAGAACCATCCCTGATTCCAAAAGAATCTGTAAAGAAAGATTCTGGCCATGTTAAAAACAGTGACCACAGCTCCTCACTAGGTATCCAGAAGTGTGAACAGGGCAAAGTTGGTTTTAAAACCAAACTTAATAAAACAAGAACAAAATGTGGTTCCAAATCTGATATGAACATTTCTGTGAATGGCGGAATTGACAACTGCATTATTCAAGAACGTAAGACAGTTTCTGTTGTACCAAAATGTGTTCGAAGACCAAGCAAGAAAAGTCAACCTGTGGTGACCAAGAAGAACCTTAATCATGCTGATGTGCCTTGTGAGCACCCAAAACATGCATGTAACTCGGATGACATGCAGACACCAGGGTGCCATGTCCACACAGAAGATCCTGAGAATAGCTTTTTTGGCAGCGTACCTAAAAAGCGTTGGCAGAAATTTGACCAGGATAATAAGAAAGTGCTGCACACAGAAGTCAGAAATGAGCAAGGACAGGAACAACGACAGATTTTGCCTTCAGAACAGGAAAGTGTTCAAATACCTGGTGCAGATGATTTGAATTCATCTACATCAAGGAAAGAAGTGGACTTTAACTCCTCAAATATTGCTCCATGTAGCCATGAAGTTCCTAGTTTCTGCGCAGGTAAGACAGTTGTTAATAAACAGCAGTGTAGAATATGTTGCTTTAGGTTGTATTGTTTATAATACCTCTGAATTCATGTAATTTACAGATCGCAAGCGTATCAGAAAGCCTAGCAAAAGACTCATAGAGTGGACTGAGGAATATGATCAGATATTTTCCACTAAGAAGAAAGCAAGAAAGAAACCTGAATCTTTGCAGAAGGTAGTTTTGCACCACTATCTTATACAATGACAAGGTATTTATCCTGAAAGTAAACATGTATTGGACAATATATTTACACCAAAATAAATACAATTACAAAAATTATTTTATCTGAATAAATGTTTGTTTAATCATTTTCAAACCTTCAGTATTGATAGTGACCATCCAATAATTTAACAGTTCTTCATTATAATAAATCATTTGGAATTTGACAAACACATTTTGTTTTTTTAAACTCCTCTGACCAAGACTTCAACTTGCTTTTAAAAGCAAGCAAAAAACATGCTAATGATTACTTAAGTTTATTTGTATTTATCATTTATTTGTCTGTGTAGTGTTTTTTACAAAATCCAAAGAGGAATGTAGTTTTAATCAGTTTTCATGGTGTCTTAAGACTTTTGCACATCACTGTATGCATGTTTTTGTCTTTGTTTTTTTTTTTTAATTCTTACATTTCTCTTATATTAATCAATTATTTTTATTAGGTTATGAAAAACACTTCCAGTAATACCAGTGAGAAATTGTCAGGAATACAAGAACATCCAGGATCAGTACAAAGTGTTTTGAATTCCCTGCCTGAAATTCAAACACCTCCTCCTGAAGAGAGATCTAAGACACCTCCTCCAATAGAAAATACTCCAAGTCAGGACGGTCAGGACATGGCTGTAGACACATTAACTCCACCTCCAGAAACAGTCCCCTTTCCATATGGTGAAAATTGTTTTAAGGAACAACTTCCAGTTCAGAGTGGTTCTGCCTTTGGTGAGTAATTGTTTAAATAGTAAAACTATGCTAACCAATTTACTAGTTACTAGTAACAGTAGATTTCCAAACGATTGTTCTTTGGGCCATGCAAACCTTTAATCACAGCTCTGATCAAAACACAGTATTTTCCCCAATTACAATTGCATTCCAATGAGAGGTCCCAGATTAAAAATAGGTCAGATAAATGGAGAATAACACCTAATTTAAATTCTTTGTTTTATTCATTCTGATTATGCTTTTTACAAATGTAAATATTTAATTGTTCATTTTTAACAGTAATTTCAAACTTTATTTTTTTTTATTGTAAATGACATCTTGCAACCAACCTGCAGAACCTTCATGACTGACACTTTGGAAAAAACTGCTGTAGATAATATTACTTTGATATATGATTTTTAAAAATACTATTGAATGTCCCTTTTTAGCTTTTCATGCAGAATAAGTTATCATTAGTTTTGTAGGGAAAATGTGTGTGTGTGTGTGTGTGTGTGGGGGGGGGTCTGTTTGATTGCTAAAAATCATCTATTGGCTGCCTAGAGCAGTATTAATTGGTTTTTGACACTTTTTTTAATCAGGTGGTTTGAAATGTTTCTTCAAACTTACATTAAATTGTTGTCACTGCATTCTAACAATGCTCTCATCTAAACTGAGATGTGAAAGAGTTTTGTTGTTCTTTAGGTGATGGGACCTGTTTAAGTACAAAAAGGCAAAGGAAGCCCACAAAGAAAATTTTAGAGAGCTCAATTGAAGCAGAGCCAATTCTAATGCCCAAAAAGAAGGTACTGGTGCTACTTGGCTGTGTAATGTGTCTCTTTATGTTTTGATAGTTTAAATGTATTTAACCTTTATTTACTATATACCACAAATTAAAGCCAGAATCTCTTGTAGGTGAAGTCTCAGAGAAACAGTTCTCTAGGACATGCTGCTAATTCAGGTTTGTTAGTGTGTGAATATTTTAAAAACATGTTAATTTTTGTCTTAATAAATTTGTTCAACTTTTGTAGGCCATTTCCAGGTTAGCAGAAAAAAGAAATTACTTTTTAGGACTTTTCATTTGTAATTTATGGCATACAGACTTTCAGACAGCTTTACACATTTTAGGAATACTAAACTATATAATCCTTTAAATTTAAAAGTTGCTCTTCATTTTAAGGTAGCATATCTGTTTTTATTGTAAACAATTTGTATTTTATTACTAATTTATGCAGTTATCTAAGCTATTTTATTCTTTAGGATTTAGTGATGAAACCAAGTCATATTTGTGTAATTACAAATTCTTGTTTTGCCCTGAATGCAGGGTTTGGACAATCAAAAAGTAAGGGCAAACAGCCGGCTCTGCTCACTCCTGATACCACTGGCATTGCGTCAGGAAGCACAGACAATGAGGCAGGAATTACCTCCACTGTTCCTGAGACAGTTCATTCTGAGCCAGCTGAGGATGGAAAAGATGCTCTGGAGCCTGAGGTCAATACCATGTATATTATTATTATTGTTTTTTAAATAAATCCTCAATGTTCTGTAGAAGTAACTTTTACACATTACATTTTCACTTATGCAATTCAGATTACTGCCCCCAGTTATGACTACTCCCTTAACTCTGAGATGAGAGATGAATGTGACGGACTCTCATCCAACAAGAAACTCTCAGTGGAGAAAGGCAGTGGGGCCTTACTAAGGGATAACGTTTGTCAGGTGAGTTATGATATTTTGTTTGATAAAACATAATTTGAAAAATGAATAATAATTGTACATTCAACAATACTATTATATATATTTTAATTATTTAAAAATAATTTAGAGAACCAAATGTCTGACAAATCCTTCAAATAGTTAAGCCACTCATTCAGTGACCTCATGTGACCTGTATGTTGTGCTTGGCAAGGTGTGTGAGAAACAGGGAGAGCTGCTTTTGTGTGAAGGCCAGTGCTGTGGTGGATTCCACCTGCAATGTGCTGGCCTGACTGAGCCTCCAGAGGGGAAGTTTCTGTGTCAGCAGTGCACTTCTGGTGGGCATTCCTCCTTAGCTGTCAATTGCACCGAGATTTTGGTCAATCAGTGGTTGAGTTTTTTAAATCTCTTACATTTCCAGTGCCACATTTGTATATCCCACACATTTGAACTGAATGCAAGTGTTTGTAACTTCTAGGTATACATGAATGTTTTGCATGTAAGAACCTTGGGGAGGATGTGCGGCGTTGCATTATCCCTGCGTGTGGGAAGTTTTACCATGGGGAGTGTACTGCCAGCTATGCGCCCACAGTGCCCTTAAACCGAGGCTTCCGCTGCTCTCTTCATGCTTGTCTTGCCTGCTACATCACCAATCCAAGCAGCCCTTCAATCTCAAAAGGTATGTGCATCAAACTCAAATTCATGTGGTCAAATAAATAAGTGCATTTGTGAGTGAGGCTTGTTTTGAAATGGCTCTAAAAGTAATTATCTTCAGAGCCTTCAGCACTGTTGAACTTTGCATTGTAGATGCTTTCTGTCATTTTTGATCTCTCTATTATTCTGTACACATCATTCTGCACATTGGTACAGTGGTTAGGGATGTCACCTCACAGCAAGAAGGTCCTGGGTTCGAACTGTGTGCAGTTTGCAAACTCTCTGTGTACAGTGGATTTCCTCAGGGTGCTCTGGTTTCCTCCCACTGTCTAAAGGCTTGCAATAGGTTGATTGGAGACTCTAAATTGCCTGTAGGTGTGAGTGTGTGTGCGTGAAAGGTTGTTTGTCTATGTGTTGCACTGCGATGGGTTGGCCTCCTGTCCTGGGTGTATCCTGCCTTGGGCCTGGGATTGGCTCCAGTTTCCCAGTGACCCTGAAATAGAAGCGATTTAGAAAATGGATACATGGATGGGGAGATATATACATATGTGAGTGTATATGAGAGAGAGAGAGAAAGGTAGAGAGGTGATTAACATGTATCTGTTTAGCTTAACTGGACACATAGACTTTATATGGTGGTGTAAGGGGTGTATGTATAGCTATATACTGTATAAGCATTGTGTAGCAATTTTTCATTATATTGTTAAACTGTTACTGCTGTTACTGTTGCTGTAGTTCTTGTTAATTACAATATAATAATCATTTTATATCAGGCATATAGATCCAGATCTAAAGGATATTTGTGAGTTTAGTTTGAAACCCATTGTTTATTGTTTATTGTTTTATTGTGTGTTTTGAATTTTGTACAGGCCGACTCACCCGCTGTGTTAGATGTCCTATAGCCTACCATGCTACCGACTACTGTATACCTGCTGGAAGTGTAATCCTGGCCAACAACAGCATCCTGTGTCCCAACCACTTCATTCCACGCAAGGGTTGTCGCAATCATGAACATGTCAACGTCAGTTGGTGCTTTGTTTGCTCAGAAGGTCAGCTTCACTGGCTCTTGCATAATTATTACACCTAGATTAGGCTCTAATGTAGACTAAAATTTGCATTCTAAAAAGATGATAAACAGCGTTTTCTGTGAATTTATAGGGGGAAGCCTGCTTTGCTGTGAGTCCTGTCCTGCAGCCTTCCATCGTGAGTGTCTTAACATTGACATGCCAGAGGGCAGCTGGTTCTGCAATGACTGTCGAGCCGGGAGGAAACCACACTACAAGGAGGTGGTGTGGGTCAAAGTGGGTCGATATAGGTCAGCATAGAAAATCTCCACTCTTCCAAAAAGGTTTTAAGCATTGTAGGCTGAATAACTGGTTTGCTGATTGTCATTGTTCACATGTTTTCCAGTATAGGTCTACTGCAGGCTATATGTGTACTTAAATTAATTTCTGCCTAATGCCACCAAGATTTCATGAATAAAAAAAAGTTTAATTTATTCATATAATAACTTGGTTACCTAAAGGTAGCAGACCACCCACATGATTAAAATTGATTTTAATTAATTAATATAATATAATAATTTAATTAATTTAATTGATAGACAAAACTGTTCAAGTACAGGGTAACATCTTGAAAGATTTTGTGGTAAACAACCCTATGATGTTTTATTATTCATCTTGGGTAGATAAAATATTGGCATATTCCTTTAAATAAATTTTTACTCACTGTCAGATGGTGGCCTGCAGAAGTCAGTAATCCTAAGAACATTCCAGAAAATATTCTACGCATGAGACATGATGTTGGAGAGTTTCCGGTCCTTTTCTTTGGATCCAATGATTACCTGTGGACCTATCAGGCTCGTGTCTTTCCATACATGGAGGGAGATGCCAACAGTAAAGAAAAAATGGGAAAAGGGGTTGACTCCATTTACAAGAAAGGTAGCGTTTTCAACTTGTACCTAGAATTTAAAATGACTGGTCATTACATATATGTGGAACATGGATAATTATTTTAACTGTATTTAACTTTAATTTTGATAAGAGACACTGTTTCTACTTCTCCAGCTTTGGATGAAGCTGCCAAAAGATTCCAGGAACTGCAGGCAGAGAAGGAACTTCGCCAGCTTCAGGAGGACCGGAGAAATGACAAGAAACCTCCACCCTATAAGCACATTAAGGTATAAAACTACAATGGCAATTGAATAGAAATTATATGTACAATCACATTAAGTGTCAGATAGACTTTCCCTTTGCCCATGAACTTAAGGCCTTTTCTTAATTAATGCCACAGGTGAACCGACCAATTGGTAAAGTGCAGATCATCACAGCTGACCTGTCTGAGATTCCGCGCTGCAACTGCAAAGCAACAGATGAGAACCCATGTGGAATGGATTCAGAGTGCATCAACCGCATGCTACTGTATGAATGCCATCCCCAGGTGTGCCCAGCAGGGGAGCGATGCCAGAATCAGCGATTTATGAAGCGCGAGTACTCGGAGGTGGAGATTTTCAGAACGCTGTCACGAGGTTGGGGACTGCGCTGCTGTCATGACATCAAGAAGGTAGCATTAAAAATTAATTAATATAATGTTCCAGTTACATGTGAAACAGCCATTGTTTACCTGCTCAAACATCTTAAAAATCAATTGTCATTGGTTTTTAAGTCCAAACTTTTTCAACCGTCGAAATATAAATCCTCAAAAAATATGATCCCCCCCCAAAACAATTAATGTAGACCACCAGTGTTCATGCAGTTAGGGCAAGGAGATATACTTACTCTGTCAGTTATATTGCACATCTACAGCATATAGCAAGGACCTTTAAAGCTGCAATTGCAGACAGTAAACTTCACAGATTTGACAATTATCTTATTAAACTTACCAAGAAACAAGCTTTTTGCTGATCTTAAAACATTGGTGAGGGTTTGGGAAAGCCATGGAAAAGGACTTTGAGGTTCTCAAAGAGGCTCTGGCAAGCTATTAAGCGACTCACGAGGGTAGGCAAGGCCTCATGGCGGCTGTTTTTAGCAGGGACACTTCTCTTCAGTGTTGCATGGAGGAGAGAGGTTACTGCCTTTGAAGTGACAAACGGGGTGGTGGTTTCCAATTTAAATAAAAAATGACTGGACCAAAAATTGCAAAAAGTGTACCAGTCAACTTGTGTTTTGTGGATCTGTATAAGTCTGGTCCTCATGGGTGCTGTGGGAGTAGGGAGCATGGTGCCTGGTTCACTGCTGCAAGCCTTCTGCCCTGTATAACTGCAGTGAAAGCTGTGTCCAGATTCTTGAAACTAAATCCAGCTCGTTCCCATATTGAATGGTGCAAAGGCAGTCCCCCATCTCCAATTCTGTTTATGATTTTCATGGAGAGTATTTCAGCACACAATCAGGAGGTTAGAATGTCCAATATGGAGACCTCAGGGTTACATCTCTGCTTTTTCTGCAGATGATGTGTTTCTGGTGATTGGCACGTCCAAGTCCGTGGCCACGGTATCTTTGTCTGAAAAAGTTGTCGTTCAAAAGTTGGGAGTGAGGTGCTGCCTTAAATAGATGAGTTCAAACATCTCTGGGTCTTATTCGTGAGTGAGGGTAAAATGGAGCCAGAGATTGATAGGGGGATTGGGGCGGTAGTGACAGTCATGCAGACATTGTACCTGGCTGTAGTGGGTAAGAGGGATTCTCATTTTACCAGTCAATCATTATTCCAATCCTCACTTAAAAGTCACAAGCTTTGGGTAGTGACTGAAAGAAATAAGAGGCAGAAGTGAATTTCCTCCGCAGGGTGGCTAGGTGCACCCTTAGGGACAGAGTGACAAACTCAGAGGAGCTCAGAGACATTGAAAGGAGCCAGTTCAGGTGGTTTGGGCATCTAGTAAGGATTTCTCTCTGTACAGAGTGTCTACTAAAAATGTTTAATATTAAATGCAATATATAAAGTTTTCGAGATATAAATGGAGCGATGATACAGTAGTTAGCACTGTCGCCTCATAGGAAGAAGGTCCTGGGTTCGATCCTCCGGGGTTGGCTCTGTTTTTCCCGTGACCCGAAATGGAAAAAGCGGTTTAGAAAATGAATGGAATTATAAATTATTATGAAACAATAAAAAGTTAATTGCATCTTTTTGTGATATTTGTATTAGCCAAAATAAAATATTTAAATATTTTTTTTATCAGTGTATCTTTAGTTTCAAAAAATTAATATAACTAATCTTGGGCAAAGACGAAGTGCGAAGTGAGTTGAAGGGCATAAAGAGAGATGTGAAACTTGCTGTTTATCTCGTGGACTTCCATTAACAACTAGATTCAGCTAACCCTTAACTTACATAAACAACAGCCTGCCAAAAAAAAATGCATCTATCAATCATATATATAATAGAATATATAACCACTCTATCAATCTGCTTTTTGACATCAGGGGGAGTTTGTAAATGAGTATGTTGGAGAAGTGATTGATGAGGAGGAATGCCGTGCTCGGATCAAGCATGCCCAGGAGAATGACATTGGGAATTTCTACATGCTCACACTGGACAAGGTAACGCTTTCTTTAATTTTTTTTTTTTAAGAGTCTGAAGTGTGTTTCATATCCCACTCTCCCGCTAGCCAAAATGGGGCTGTTGCTCCAATAGACTTTAACTGATGTCACCTTTATGAATTCTGAGACTCTACCTTTTGGTTTGTCATTGCTATCTGGAGTCAACCAGAGGAGGATGGGTTCCCCTTCTGAGTAGGTCCTGGATGTAACCTACCTTTGGGCTGTAGTCAGCTGTTTTCTGCAGCAGGGTTGGGCCTCACATATAGCTACATGGCAGGGTGACTGCAAATGTTGATCAGAACCTCCTTCAACAAGTTCCTTCCCTGCAAGCATCTCTCAATCAGGCCATAATTTTTATACAAGACTACGCCTCCTAAAAAATGGGTCAGTCAGTTCCATGACGCAACAACATTAAAATGAAATGGCCAGTTCAGAGTCCAGATCTAAACCTAGTCAGAAATTTCTGGAAAATCCTCGGTGACAAAGGTATGGCTAAGAAACCCACTTCCGAAGAAGACAGTGAAAGAAAAGTGGACCAATATCAAACCAGTGTAAGAATTAGTGATATCCTGTGGGCGTAGATGTGCTTAAGATATTTGAAGCTAGGCCTCTACTTAATGCTGTAACCTCCAAAGACTTTGGTGGTAATCTCTTATTCTGCAACAGAAAATCCTGTTCTCTAACTTTAATTAGAGCAAAACATGCTATTTGAACATTGATATACCCACAGTTAATATTCCTTCAGATCTTGAGCAATGAAGATTAAATGATAAATTGTTCTCTGAAATCACCCCTATATAAAACATAAGCAACAGGGATAATGACTGGAAAACAATCACAAAATAAAATATGATTGTTTTGATACATAAAACCACACATGAAAATGTTGAATATGGTTTTTAAGCTTTCTGGCTTTAATTTTAATAGAATTTTTCAAATGTGCCTTCTTTTTTTTTTATTAGGACCGCATTATTGACGCAGGACCCAAGGGAAACCAAGCCAGATTTATGAACCATAGTTGCCAACCTAACTGTGAGACACAGAAATGGACAGTGAATGGAGATACTCGAGTTGGACTTTTTGCCCTGGTGGACATTCTTGCTTGTAAGTGCCGTCATCTGAAATTACACTGTACAGCTGCACAGATTTTAACTCCTGATTGTAGTGTAAAGAGTGCAGTCATAAGACTTTGTGGAGGGAATCTTCATTTATTGTCACGAATGGAGGTGAGTCTGGAAACCAGTGCAGTTTGATGTTGGCGAGTGTCGACGTGTCTTCAAGGAGAGGTCTGAATTACACCGTAAAGTAATTTTAAAAGTTTTATTT
>JBBPDA010000025.1:2144035-2156028 GCA_037974385.1 Arnoldichthys spilopterus | reverse complement strand
CCTATATTCCCAGGTGATCAGGGGGCTAACTAGCCGCACCTGGAAATGGTTGGGTCAGTCAGTGTTTGGGGGACGGAGAACGCGCCGACCGCTGGGTGGCGCCAATCCCCCCCTCAACCTGAGGGAGTCTTACCTGTTCCCTTACATTTATCTCATTATTATTATTATTATTATCATTATTATTATTATTATTATTATTATTATTTATCTTCTTCTTTTGCTAATAGTAGGGACCTCTAATAACTGATTGGTGAATCAAAAATACTCCCTTTGCTGTAGGTACTGAGCTAACATTCAACTATAACCTTGAGTGTCTGGGAAATGGAAAGACTGTGTGTAAATGTGGTGCACCCAACTGCAGCGGTTTCCTAGGAGTGAGGCCAAAGGTAAAGAAAGCTTTTTCACCATTTAGTGGGATACCAGTGGACATTATACATCAAAACTTATAACGGTATTTCACTAGATAACTGTGTGTGCATGTAAACTCTTATCAGACGTAATAAAACATTTCAATTCTGTTTCGCAGAATAATCCCCCAACAGATGATAAGGGGCGCAAGATGAAGAAGAAAGGTTACATGAGACGCAAACCACAGCAGGAACTGACTAAAGAACGAGAAGATGAGTGCTTCAGCTGTGGTGACGGGGGCCAAATGGTTTCTTGCAAGAGGCCGGGGTGTCCCAAGGTTTACCATGCAGACTGCCTCAACCTGACCAAGAGACCCGCAGGTCAGTCTTAACAAAAATGTAGAGTGCGGTTAGGTTTCTTCAAGCCAGTGTCTGTGAACTCTATCACTGGAGTCCCCATTTCCTTCCTTCATATTTTAGCGTAAACCCTCCTTTACCACACCTGACTCATAAGTAATTGTCAGAACCTTCCTGAGCTTACATTACATTTACATTTATTCATTTGGCTGGCGCTTTTAACCAAAGCGACTTCCAGGACAGAGGAAACAATCAAGCGCTCCCATTGCATAGAGTAACACTGAGAGTGGTGCTACACGGAAGACCAACGCATTGCTCGTAGTTATAAAATAAATAACAGACGTAATTACTGTAGTACATACATACGCCAAGTGCTTATACAACTACCGAGGGCAACTACTGCAATAAATAAACACGCCAAGATCTGAGCTGCATCAAGTGTTGGATCAGAGAAGACTCTGCTGTTCAAAGTAAGAGTAGAGTGACTGGATGCAATTAACACTACATTACACCCATTTTTAAATGAGAATTAAAAGCTGAAATGTTTTCCATACCTGTTATGGTCCATTTTGAGTAAACAAAGAAATACATAGAGATATACTTAAGACAAGAAAGTACAACAGTCCAGTTGCTTTAGATTCAAGATTTACTCTGGATTTGATTACCTGGACAAGTGAGAATCTCCACAGACATTAAGACAAAATTTTCAAGAACCTTTTATCATGGGGATATTGTCATCATGTGTGTTTGAATGTTTTACAGGGCGTTGGGAGTGTCCTTGGCACCAGTGTGACCTCTGTGGCCAAGAGGCAGCCTCTTTCTGTGAGATGTGCCCCAGCTCCTACTGTGTGGAGCATCGAGAAGGCACGCTCTTCATCTCCAAGCTAGATGGGCGTCTGTCCTGCAGTGAGCATGATCCATGCGGGCCGGAGCCCCTGGAGCCAGGAGAGATTCGGGAGTATGCACCAGAACATGCTACTCCCTACCCCATCAAAGCTCTCCCCCTGTTCAGGGCAACTAACAACAACATACCTTCCCAGAACTATCTCTCTGCACCTACAGGTTCCTCCTCTACTACCAGCCCCATAACAAGGATGTCCTCTGGTCCTTCAAGTCCTTCACTTGCTATTAACATTGCTTTTAACAGTGCAAACTCACCTAGCTCCTCCTGTGGGGAGGATAAAGAAGAGGAAGTTTTAGTGGAACAAGAGGAGAGGGAAATGAGAGGTATGAAAATTGTGGAGGAAACTGAAGGACAGGAAGGTAGGAGTTGCGTGTCTCCACGTGAATTGTTCATAAGGAATAGAAGAGAAAAAAGAGGTATGAAAGCTACACTAACCCCGTGAACCTTAAAATCCCTTCATGCTTTTGTCTAGAGGAAGGCTTTAGGTATACAGTCCACTAACAGACTTCAGTATACCTATAGTGCATTTGTTCTACTACAAAAGTAGACAGTATTGGTGCGTAACAGTGAATGGATTTTTCAAGCTGCTTAATGAAAGTACAGTGGATCCTGTTGGTTTTATGTGGCTGATTCAGTCTATTTGTTTTTTTCGGTTCTCAAAGCTGTTTACATGTCATTCTTTTACTGATGGACTTCAGAGTTTTATTATAAACTGTTATGATCATGAAAGACTAGACTTTATACAACTGATGTTGAAAAGGAGTGCAACTCATGTTTTGTCTGAACTGTTGCAAGAGAAGCTGGTCATTCTACATATGTGGTTTCTAGAATATCGCAGCTTTACAATGACACCAATTCATTCAAGTCTCCTAAAAATGCCAGTCGTCCACATAAGACTGTATGAGAGGACGGGATAATGCTGAGACACTTAATGGGGAAAGGTTCAATGCTGCAGCTGGAATTGAAATCACAAAAACGTGCAAGGCAAGTATCCTCATTCACGAAAACAACCCAATTTCTCAGAAATTCTGTATACAGAAATGTCAGGGGGGTTGCACTCAAGCAATGATTGATCATAATAATCAGTACATGGGAAAAATGTAATCATGCTTGTGGCAGAATAGGTCTGCTTTCGAAAATGCCCAAGCCTTGTCCCTGGTCATTGAGCCAGAAACAATGGATACACTAACCAGAACACTTTAAGTGTCCGTTCAGTTCTTGTGTTCATAGTGCAATTTAGTCTCATACTGAGAGTTATGCTAAAGTTGTAGATTTTTGATACTCGACACTACAATGAAAGTGGCTTCCAGTAACTTGAGTATTTCCATTCTAGTGTCACATCCAGTTGTCTTGCCTTATTCCTGTTTTAAGACTTAAAGACTGTTGTTGTCATGTGTAGAGTTTCACTGAGATCTGAAGGCTTTTGGTATATTTTAAAATACAAGTGCATATGCTGCCCAATATCACACCTATTTTGTGTCATGCGTTCCATACAGAGACCATTTGCTGAATGTGGCAGTGGACATCTGTGAAAGCTTAAAATTTTGCAAAGCTCAATCAGGAAATGACCTTGAACGTGTGTTGACTTGAGGACTACGATACCTAAAATAATCTACACCTATTTTAAACATCAGTAACACAAACATGCAACTGCCAGTGGAGCTCTTGCCTTCTGTGTCCATTTAAAGACGTTATTTAATGGAGGATTCAGCTGAATCCGTCTGTCATACTGCTCCAGCTTTTTCTTTTTTGTGCCTTTTAGCAAATGCACACAAGAAAAAAGGTCTGTTTTGATTCAGTGCCCTGCTACTTTAAAAAAAACCCTTAATACCTGTGATTTTAGCATCACCTGCTGTTAAGACCACACAACACCGGATTGCCATCCAAAAAAATGTCCATACTGATGCTTTCATACCTTGAATTGTCACATTGCATCTCTGACTGTTGAGAATTGTGTTATGTTGTATCCATATGTTTCATAAATGGGTTGCCATTAATCTGTGGATAAGAGTAAATGACTGATTTATTGTGTATATTTGTACATTAAAGATCTATACAATAGTCACATAGCAGTGTCTGCAGCTAGCGAGTCACTGCAAGAATTTTTGACAATAGCACTTCATCATTTGGAGTGACGCATCAAATGGTTTAGTCAAAGTAAAATAGGAAAACACTAATGGGAGCAAATGAGGTTCATCGCAACAATCTGGGTAATAGGACTGTGTTGTTGATCAGACACATGCATGTTTGCTCAATGTCCCCCATTTAACAGATTGGGTTACTATCAAGCAACGTGGCACAAAGTTCATAATCAGTTGCACTTGTTTTTAAAATACAAAGATAAGTCACATTTTACTTATTTCAGAACCTGCAATTACGCTGCTTTGGTCTGCTTAATGGTGGTGTATCAAAGACAAAAAGGAAAAAAAATCTGTCTTGAAAATTTAATTGTGCTGTAGTGCTTTCAACACTGTGTGTGCAGCTTGAAATGCAGTTCAACACTGTGTGCAGCTTGAAATGCACTTCAGCACTGTTTGTGCAGCTTGGAGTGCAGTTCAACACTGTGTGCAGCTTGGAGTGCAGTTCAACACTGTGTGCAGCTTGAAATGCACTTCAGCACTGTGTGCAGCTTGGAGTGCAGTTCAGCACTGTTTGTGCAGCTTGGAGTGCTGTTCAGCACTGTGTGTAGCTTGGAGTGCGGTGTGTGTATATAAAATACAGCTACAGCATGTACATATGGTACATCAGAACACAAGTGGCTTATGTAAAGACTTCCAGTTTAGTATCGAGTGCATTCGTGGTTGTTCATGAGAATACATGGGTAACAGCAAATACATGATTGGCACAAGTTTTTGTCACAGGTCTTGCCCCCTGCATGTCTTGGCAAAACACATACAGCTGGATAAAGCTGGCAACAAACAATATTGAATGTCTACATATATAATCAGCACAGTACAGGCCCAGTAAAAGCTGAAAGCAAGTTAAGGCTGCGTGTACATGATACATTTTCACCTTGACGAAGAAAGAAACACAGTTCACAAAACCTCATCCGTTTCACACTGCAGTGAAATTAAAAGCCTTTTTTTTTCTCACTGGTTCCTTCTTTCTGTTTCTTTTTAAATAATGTAAACATGAACATCACATTCAACAAGTTTGGATTAGAAAAAAAAAAGGCAGAATGTCTGTTCCGATACAAGAACAGTCTTCCATGTAATGCAAGTTGTGCCCCATTTCAAAAATGTAACGGCTCACTGAAAAAGACTTCAGACTCAAATCTGATGTGAGGTGCAACTGTTGGAGAACTTTTTACATAAAGACATAAACCTAAATGAGTCTTCTCTCTAAAAAAAGCACTCTTGGGTTTCCACCTTTGTCATACATTCTCAGAGAAATTCTCTTTCAAAATAAATCTCAAAGAAAATCTCAGTCTTTCATTAGGGAACATGATTATACCACATTCCACTGCAGTTCTTTTACTTTTTCAGTTTTGTAATGTTTTTAAGTACTGACTCCAAGAATTTTATCGATTGTGAAAATGAAAAGTTATACTATATTTTTCCCACTGGGAAACAAAATTGTTCAGAGATCTTTGAGAGTACATTTATATAAGTTATGCCTGCGGAGACAAACATGCACCTGTGCTTTACTAATGATGCATTTACTGATTCACATCAGAATAGGGTTGGGTGACGTCTACTGATCTGGCATATGACCATATCTACCTATAGTAAAATGTCATGTTGGAAGCTGTGAGATTAGATGCTATTGTAAAAATAGAAGAAAAAATGCCAAAGACAACTACATGTGTCAAGAATCTGTGAGAACTCAAAAATAACGAGGTGGGGTTAATGGGGGTTCTTCGAAGAATAGCCTAATAGTTCCCAGTGGATTTCAATAAGTATTTTTGCTTGAAATGCCCATTTCTACTAGAAAAGTGCTATAAATTTTCACTCTGCAAGTACGTTTTAATTAGGAATACACTGATGTGGGATTTGTAGGCCAACGTCAATATCTGATGTTTTTTGGGTAAGTATCTGCAGGTGCTGAAACGAGATGTTTTTTTAAATGCAAAAACTTAAGACTTCATCTGCCTGGTTTAAAAAAGTACAATAAAATAAAATTTCTATAATCTTAAAAATGAGGCAAAATGTTTAATTGAAAATTGAAATACTGCAGCAAGAAAAAGTACTAAAAAGATTAGGGATCCATGTGGGATTTTTAGGTCAATGCCGATATATTTACAGCAAATAACCGCAGATATTGTTGTATTCCTAATTTTAATTTTGCAAAAATAAAGACTCACCCCCTTATTTATTGGGGGGCTGGATAGAGGGGGTTCACACATGATGCTGGGTTCAACATCAGATGACTGTCAGCCCAACCCTATATTAAAACATTCTCAATGAAAACATTGGCGCTTGTCTGGTAGTTCTGTAATTGTTCCAGCTGAGAGAAAAACACTGTAAAACACTTTTCACACTTAATAAGAAGTAGCTTCATCAACAGAAATCTTAACCTTCATAGTTCTAAGAGAAATAACACAACTAGTCTCAGGATGTGTCAAAAAGCAACTTCTTACAGCAGCTACAGTTTAGGTGTACTAATGTAAAATGATAAATAGAACCAAATGTGAGCCAGAATGATGAACAGAACCAAATGAGCCAAACGATGGTGGCACAGCAAGCAACCTTTAACGTGTGTAAACTTTGATGGTCGTAGTCCACAAAATGTCAGAAACCTTTAAGTCATTTTTAAAAAAATCTCTCAAGGCAATGATGCTGTGGGACAAAGGCCATCGGGAACAGTGGTAATGATCACTTCCATGCAGTTCAAGTTCCAGTTCTCTTTTCCTCCCCACTTTATAGCAGGGGAAGTGTGTCAGCTTCGCTTTCATCCAGTGTTCATCATTAACATGTCTCATGAAAATTATTTTGTGTTTCATAGCGCAGCTTTGCCTCCCCCACATTCTTCATGGCATAGCTGAAAAAAAAAACAAAAAAAAAACAACAGTCTTTCTTTTTAAAATAGGAAGGGAGGGAGCATCCAGTATTTCCAGGTGACACAAGGCAGCGCAGGAGTGTCCTGTGTTGGGTCAGTGGTGGCAACAAGTGTAGAAATAAGAGTCCTTCTTTTGGCCAAGATCCACTCCTTTCTCATCTAGAAGAAATTAAACAAATGATTGGGCCAAGTGGATCTGTGAAGATGAACTTTAAGCGCTTTTAATAATCTGCAATAGACAAGTGGTATTAAAACTTCTAAAGCCAAGAAACGTAACTTTTTAGATATGCAGATAAGCATATTTACCTTGCATGAGCTCAAAAGCAGAGTTACTGAAGTCCTCTGCTACTTTCATGAAGAGTTCATCTGTTGAACAGAGTGACATGCTAAACTTGTTCTGTCCCCACACTCAGAATTATAGAGTTGTAGCCTTAAAAAGCAAATCTGAAGTACTGCTTACCAACATTGTTTCCCGTTTTGCTAGAAGTCTCAAAATGCTGTGCTTCTATTTCTGAGCAGCACCCAAGACAAGGCCTGATTACACACTGCAATATCAATGTCAAAACACTGAGGACATTAAACACATTTAATTGCATTTACCTTCTGCAAAGTCCTGTACGTCATGGTAGTCTACTTCTCGTGCGCTTCTGTCGGCCTCAATGAGGTCATTCTTTGTACCACACAAATAGATCTTGCAGTGCTATAAATCATTAAAGAGGGCGATGGTTATAGAGAGCAGATATAACATGTTAGAGGTAACTTGTAGAGAAAGCACCTCATGACTAGAAACCAGAGGAGAAAAGCGGTCCGAGCACCTCTTCAAAAGTCTGTAGCTCTTTCACCCAGAACCTGGCCCTCAGGAAACTGCTGTGGTCCGTCAGGTCTAAAGAGCAGAGGGTCAGTAGATCACAACATTAAAGATAAGGACGGGATGTTTTCCTACAAAAGCTGAGGCAGTAGATGCCTCGAAAGGCATTTTCAAAATAAAACCAAAGTGTGCAAGACTGAATTAGCTATTACTGCTTGGATGACTGTTAGCAAATACTTCTCTTTGGATGACTCGAAACTTTTCACAGGAAATGAAACCGAACATTTTCCACAGAGTAAAATAGGCTAGGTGAGGTGTGGTGAAGAAATTGTACCATAACAGACAATGGCAGCTCGAGCTCCTCTGTAGTAAATTCTGCTCATGGCCTCATATCGCTCAGATCCAGCAGTGTCCTGGGCAGAAAGAAAGAAGAACAGTTAGCACAGTACATAGTGAAATAAAACAATGTGCCTCCAGGTGCTTAATTAAAACACAGTACCAAATTACAACAGTGCACTTTGTGCAAACATTGCAGTACAGTGCAAAGACAGACAGTTACAAATCTACCAAGTATTATTAATAAGAAAAAAGCAAAAGAGACAGTGTCAGCACTCACCCATATCCCCAATGTAATAACCTTCTCACCAACATTGATAGGTTTTGCAACAAATGCAGCTCCAATGGTCTGTTTAGGAAAACACAACAGTTTGGTATGCATTTTGATAAGCATTTTTAACCCATGACTGATTGCTAGCAAATTAGCTGATAACATATGATAGCATCATTGCTAGCACATTAGTTAATAATATAGGAGATCATCATTGCGAACAAATTAGCTGATAAGATATGACAGCATAATTTCTTACAAATTAGCTGATAACATATGACAGCATAATTTCTTACAAATTAGCTGGTAACATACGACAACATCATTGCTAACAAATTAGCTGGTAACATATGACAACATCATTGCTAACAAATTAGCTGATAACAGCACCATTGGTAGCAAATTAGCTGATAATATATGCTAACATGATTGCTAGCAAATTAGCTTGTGGCTAGTGCACTAGCTCAGCATTTTAGCTTGTGATAATGACTCATGATAAGTCAGCTAAGGACATTATAAATCACTGATCAGCCATAACATTAACACTACCTGCCGAATACTAAGTAAGGCCATACTGTTGATACAGCTCTGACTGTGGTGCACTGTACATCAGAGTCAGCATTCACTTTTTAAACCACAGTAGCTTTTCTGTGGGATTGCACCAGACAGGCTCGTCTTCACTACCCATATGCATCAATGAGTGTTGGGTGCCCATGCCCCTTACTGGTTTATCAGTTGTCCTTCATTGGATCACTTTTGGTAGGTAAGAACTACTTCATATCTAAAACACTCCTGCCGTTTTGGAGAAGACCCAGTCGTCTAGCCATCACAGTAAGGCCTATGTCATGCTTGCCCATTTTTCTTTTTGATCCAGCACATCAGCTTCAAGAACTGACTGTTCACCTACTGCCTAATACATTCTACCCACCTTGCATGTGCCATTGTAATGAAATAACTACATAGTCAATGTTTACTTGCCAGTGGTGCTAATGATACGGCTGATTGGTGTATGACAGACTGAATCGATTAGGTAAAAAAAATCCACTATTCCAGTTTAAAGTCTCAAATGTTGTGCTTTTAAAATGCTCTAATAAATTGAAGATGAAAACATACTAATAATTAGGCACTGCTTGTCTTTGCTGTATTAGAAAATATTTTGAACCAATTATGGATATTGTGAATCTTAACATCCCTGATATTCTTACAAGTATGAAACTGAATGTTATTCATTTTTTAACTTTCTGCAAGAAATTAATGAATTATGTAATTTTTTTATACGTTTACAAAACTAGTTTCCAGAAAATTTGGGATATTTTCAAAATGCAATAACCACAAAGAGAACAAAATTTTTGTGAACCTTTATTTAACTGTCAAAACTACAAAGAAAAGATTTTCAATGATTTTACTGACCAACTGCATTGAATTTTTTTTATTAAATTTTTTTTAAATATTTAAATTTAGAATTTGATGGCTGCAACACACTCAACAAAATTTGAGACAGTGCCCACAGCATGGATGAGTTGCGTGTAGTTGAAGGTACCAATGATTCAGAGGTGTTTATTCAGATTTTAGAGAGACATATGTGGTCATCTCTTCGCAGAATGCTTATTACACCAGGACAATGCCAGATCATATTCTGCACAGGCTACAGTGTAGCTCTTTAGAAACAGAGTGCATGTGCTTGACAGGCCTTCTAGTCCAGATCCTTCTCCTATTGAAAATATATGGCACATAATGAAGAGGAGAATCAGACAGCGGCGACTACAGACTGTTGAGTCTTAGATCAAGCAAGAATGGAGAAAATTTCCAGATGGTTATCAGCAATTAGGGTAGGATATTAATAATTAATAATGTGAACAAATAAAACAAATAAGAAGTTCAAAAAGATAGCAGGCTTCATAATGCAAACATGTCAAGAGGAATTTTTGTTTTGGCCAGCTACATGTGTGCCGCCCTTTCTTGGCTCGTTTGTTTCTGAGCAGGTAAGAAAGAAAGAAAAAAAAGCACTCCCCATACTCACATTCTGATACGGTCCAACAAGAAAGCGATGGTGCACATATCTCTCCACGAGGCTGGTTTTACCCACGCTCTCCTTCCCGAGCATGACCACCTTGGCATCTACACGCATGGCTGTCATGTTTTCTTTGCCCAATCAAAAAGAGAACTGAAGAGAAAGAAAAGATCAATGTCACGGCTGCTTCAGTGGACAGATTATGTAATTCACTCAATCAATACAAGATAACAGTGGACAAAGGACATTTTTAGACAACAACAAATAAAGACTAAGTTGTATGTATGCACATATAAAAAAAAAAAAAACAAAGTAGCAAACAAAACAGCTTTGGATTTTGTCATGGATCTCGTGAAAGAGAGCCACAGGGCTGGAAAGGCCAGTAGATGATTTCACAACATAAGGCACATCATAAGGAGGACCTAGAAAACAACATCCTGTCGACCTTACACACAGTGGTCACACAGCCTGGGGGCTGTTTCACAAAGCAGGATTTCTCAGTTAGCCAGATAACTTAAACCCAAAGTCAAGCCCATCCAATGGGAAAAGAGCTGAAGGACTTTCCTATTGGACAATTCTCAACTTTTGGTTAAAGTTATCTGGCTAACTGAGAAATCCTGCTTTGTGAAACAGCCCCCTGGTCCCTGAAAGCAGCTAAATATACACTGGCCTAGCACGATGTTTCACAACACTGGCCATCACTTTATTTCCTAATTCACAATTGGGGAGGGGGGACCGGTGTAGGTTGGTATGTTCGAAGGAAATGCCCTACTTACATGTGACCTAAAAACTGACTTAAGTCGTATTACACAGAGATCATATGTAGCTCATTCTTTACTTCACCTAAAAAAAGTCCTGTGGGTAAACATGACCTCGCTGTAACTGTTCGCGGTTACTCAGCAAACCGTGACACATTCAGCTAGCTGGTGAGTGAGCAAGGCTATTTTCCACTTACCTCTAAATCAGTCCACTGATGAGGCTGACGATAAGCTCTTGTCGGCAGTTAGCTACCTGTGTTTTACCAGTGGAGCTAGCTAGCTACCATCTCACAACACAGCCAGTTAACCTCGGTACAAAACACACAGCTAATGCATGTACCAAACACACCTGACTCTACATCTGCATCAGTCTAATTACACTGTATCAGGTTTCTACAACCACGTTCTTGTTAACAAACGACGGGATGTGCTAGCTCCTGACTAGCAAGCTGTGTTATTGTTTATGTCCCACTCCTGCTGGGTATAGTCTGGAGATGCGCTGGAGAAACTCTTTGCTAGTGAAATGTACCGGGTATGTCGGTGAGCTGATTTGTTTCCTTTGGCGAGACAGCTCCAAATGAGTTGGCCGTTTTAGCTGTAGCCTTTCATGAAGTCAGCTCCTCGCCCCTGGACTGTATTTTTATAGACATACACTAAAAACAAACACTCCTACTCGCTCTCCTGGTGAAGCTGAGGAAGTCGTCTAGGGCGCGTCCCAAAAAGAGTGTGGTTTCGTTGCCTTCTCTCATCCACTCAACGCCTCCTCCTTCGCTTTCTGTCATCGGGCCCCGGATGTATTTCCAGCTGTCTCACGCTGAAGAGAAGATTCAGTCAATTAAACATGTAAACATCACTATATATTTTAATTAAAACTGCGCCTGTAAGCCATGACTGCATCAGTGCACTACTGGCACTACTTTTGTGGTCATAAATGAAGGTATTTCAAGTTCAAGTTCAAGTTCAAGTTTAGTCATATACAGGTAACAATGAAACATCATTACCAGCAATGAAATTCTTGGACTCAGGGCCTCCTCAGAGATTGCACACAAATATTACTTAAATAATCAATGTAGAAATTAAGAACTATTATAATACAAAGAAGAAACAATTATATTACAAAATTTTACACTTAGGTGTTAAAGTGCTGAAGTGTTCAGTTTCTTATTAAAGTGTTGTGTTCAGCAGTTCAGGAGCCTGATGGCT
>JBBPDA010000025.1:2096682-2120680 GCA_037974385.1 Arnoldichthys spilopterus | reverse complement strand
TGTGTGTGTGTGTGTGTGTGTGTGTGTGTGTGTGTGTGTGTGTGTGTGTGTGTGTGTGTGTGTGTGTGTGAGTGTATTCAAAGAATGTGCGTATGTATGGAGACGGGGGCTGGGGGGTAGGGGGTGGATTGTTGTTTAGAATGCAGCAGGAGGCACCGGGTCCATCAGTGAGGTAAAAGGCACCTCTGGCAGTGAATGCTGGATCTGTTGGGCAAGCCTGCAGGCAAAAAGAGATGGGAGATGATGGCGGAAGCTGGAGGACGGTTAAAGAAGGACAGGGAAATTAGAAAAAGTAGAGGCAGTTAAGGGAAAGAAAATTATTTCTGGAGGGAAATTAAGGCGGTGTCCAAACCTATAACCCATCTATTTTGAGAGTCTGCCATGTTGTAGTGGTGTGTAAGAGAACAGTGGGAATTTTTCATTGCTATCTTATGATCCCAAAATGGACTGCAATTTTATATGGAGCATGTATGATGTTTATAAAGCATGATGAAGTAGGTTACCATACATTTTTCTGAGCATATCCTGAATATTATCAGTACTTGAACGCTGACCAGCTGGATGTTCCATTACCAGTAGCGAATTGTTAGGCCTGGGTAACTGGATTTAGCTCTGCACAGTTTCCGAAACGTTGGATAAAAATTGTGGTATTCATCGTCCACTGGTTTTGATTTCTCTGTTCCATCTTATCAGACTAAATATTGTGATGCATATTGTGTTTTGAAAATGTCCTACAAAGCCCTTTAAACCTGTGATGTTATCAGAACACATCTGCCTGTACTATTCAGAATTTCGTACATAAAGCCCTTAAACTGTATTTTGTTGGGATGCATGCATTCATACTTCCCAAGAAAATCCCAGTAAACAGGAGGTGACTATCCGCATTGAACAGCTCCTTCATTTCTGAATAGCATAAAAACTCTTGTAAAAACTGAAAAATGAACCAATAAAACGTTCTCCATTACAGGCCGTGCTCAGAAGCACCATGTACACATGCAGGGTAGATTGTTGTTTTGTTTGTTTTTTTTCCATTTTCTCTAATATCACAGACACAGATTACCTTCCCCTGATGTTTTCACTGACTAAACTAAATAATCAACAGTAGTTCACCTTTTAACTCTTCCTGTTTACTTACTGTTAAATTCCCAGGCTAAATGTCCTCTTTCAATGCTACGGAAGTGTATTAAATGTTACTCTTGTGTTGCAGTAATGCTTGAATAATAGGGCTGTAACAATGAATTGATCTGTATCTATGCATCAACCAAAATATCACATGATCCGATGCATCGATGTGACACATCAGAATCGGATGTGTGTTCACTCCACAATTAATTCTCCTTCATTTTATGATGAGCAGTGTTCTTTACTGAGAAGCAGCTTTTGCTTATGACCCCGGTATCCAATCCATTCACATCACTGCAGACCCCGGTATCCAATCCAATCACATCACTACAGCCCCCGGTATCCAGCCCAGTCGCATCACTGCAGACCCTGGTTTTCAGCCCAATCACATCACTGCAGACCCCGGTATCCAGCCCAGTAGCATCACTGCAGACCCCGGTATCCAGCCCAATCACATCACTGCAGACCCCGGTATCCAGCCCAGTAGCATCACTGCAGACCCCGGTATCCAGCCCAATCGCATCACTGCAGACCCCGGTATCCAGCCCAATCGCATCACTGCAGACCCCGGTATCCAGCCCAGTCGCATCACTGCAGACCCCGGTATCCAGCCCAGTCGCATCACTGCAGACCCCGGTATCCAGCCCAATCGCATCGCTGCAGACCCCGGTATCCAGCCCAATCGCATTGCTGCAGACCCCGGTATCCAGCCCAATCGCATTGCTGCAGACCCCGGTATCCAGCCCAATCGCATCGCTGCAGACCCCGGTATCCAGCCCAATCGCATCGCTGCAGACCCCGGTATCCAGCCCAGTCGCATTACTGCAGACCCCGGTATCCAGCCCAGATCAACCTAATCGCATCAAAAATGCATTGGATCGTTAGATAAAATAATCGGATCAAATGGTGATGAAACTTGTGATTTACCCTCTAATAAATAGTACCATGAACAAAAGCCTCTATATAATTTTATACAGCCCTCCTGTTTCTCCAGTGTAGAGAATAGTGGTTAAAGCACCTTTATGAACACTGTGAGGGTCATTTCTTCAAACAGGTTCCAGTGGCACCAAGGAGGAAATGTTTACACACTGAAGCAACACAGAAGGACACACACTCTCCCATCTCTCCTCAAAGATGCACATACTATAAATGCATATGCTTATATTTTAGCAGGACTTCAAAGTCCTGAAAGGGATTTTCAAAAAGAAGGAGATAAAAAGCGGATGAAAGGGCTGCGGGTGAAGTCCTGCCTTTGAGTCCCCAAACAGCTGCAGAAGAGGAAGGTGGGGGGGGGACATGAGGGGAGAAATGGGGGGGCAGCACCACTTGCTGTCTCACACACACATGCACGCGCACACACACGGCCCTCCTCCAACCCCCCCACACCCCCCCTCCCATCCTGTGCGAGAGAGCTGCCAGTGCTGCAGTCCGGAATGTTTTTCCGCCGCTCTGCCGAGTCGTCACCCTCTGGAGCGCAGCAGCAACAGAAGGAGGAGAGAAAGAAAGAGAGAGAGAGACGGACAGACAGACATGCAGACTGAACGGACGAACGAGTGAATGTGTGTTTATTCTGCAGAGGTTGCTGTCGCCAGCCAGCTGTGTCGGTAGGCGCTTACACTGTTGGTGTAAGCTGTTGGTGTGTGTGCGTGTGCGCAGACAGGCTGCTGCTTTCCTCAAGCTTTCACTGTCCTTCAACCTGTGTGTTTTTTTATGAGCGTGTGAGGGACTTGTGGAGGTTTTTCAAGAACCTGCCACTTTCATTAGGACATCAGGGCACGGTGTGTGCTCATCCAAGTGAACGAAACGTTTTGGTGCATCGAGAGAGGCTTAAACTACATTTAAATGTGCTTTTAGTCGTGCTGGATAGAAGCGATAGGAGGTAGCTGAAGTGTTATTTTCGGTGAAGGTTGAAATAGTCTAAATTATTTCCTCAGCAATGACAGCATGAGCTTCATAAACGAGGGTGATTGGTGAGTCGTACTCCTTAGCTTGGTGTTGGAAGTGGCTTTTTTAATATGAATTGACGGATTGTTTTTGATTCTGACTGCACTTATATGTGTGCGCGAGTGAACGAGGGGACAAGGCAGTCGTGTCTCTTTAATGACTGACCGCGTGGCCAGTGTTTTGGCAGCAGAGGAGAAAAATGTCCACTCCAGGCTTCCTTCTTCCAGTACACAATGTGTCTTTGTCAGAGGCAGTGTAAACAAGGACACAGGCAAGAGCAGTAATTACTATGCTCCTGACTGACGCTTGCACATGTGGCAACACTTTGTTTGACTCCAGAGAGTGAGTACAGTACGTTCTAGTCGCTTTCGTGAAAAGCTGCAGTTCCTGTGGTTCTCCCCGATCAAACTACATGTTTTTTAGACTTCTTTTCATCAAAGTCCGTAAGCCTTTTTACTGTGGTTTTCACTGTAGTGTTTATGAACTGCTTTGTCAACAAACTATTCCCAAATAGATCTGTTAGAAGTTGACAGTAGAGTTTGGAGTTGTTGTTGCATGTGTGAGGTGATGTTGTGCCCAGCCTCCTGCCTCCCGCTCCTGAGGGAGCTCTCACAGTGGCGCTGCCTGCTCAGTTGGCCTCGACAGCGGGGAGTGTGTGCCACGAGCACAAGCCGCCCTGTGTGTCCCACCAAACCGCTGCCTGGGAGCAAGGTGAGTACGGTCCCTGAGGCAACTGTGTTCCCTCAGTGGATTTCATCATACATTTCCAAGAGTCAGATAATGTTTACCAGGTGAAAACTTCAAGTCTCAAACAGTAGTGGTAGTAGTAGTAGTAGTAGTAGTGAAAGTAGTAGCAACAGCAGCAGTAGTAGTGAAAGTAGTAGTAGCAGTAGTAATGAAAAGTAGTAGTGAAAGAAGTAGTAGTGCAAGAAGTAGTAGCAGTAGTAGTGCAAGAAGTAGTAGCAGTAGTAGTGAAAGTAGCAGTAGTAATGAAAGAAGTAGTAGTAGCAGTAGTAGTAAAAGAAGTAGTAGTAGTAGTAAATGTAGCAGTAGTAGTGAAAGTAGTAATGAAAAGTAGTAGTAGCAGTAGTAGGTAGCAGTAGTAGTGAAAGTAGCAGTAGTAGAGAAAGTAGCAGTAGTAATGAAAGAAGTAGCAGTATTGGTGAAAGTAGCAGTAGTAATGAAAAAAGTTGTAGTAGCAGTAGTAGTGAAAGAAGAAGAAATCGCAGTAGTAGAAGTGTATTTTCCAATGTAGAAAAATATTAAGGCATTAAAAATTTAAGGCATTTTTGATGAGAATAATAATAATGTTCAGTTTCTAGTTTGGGTATTAAGTTCAGTCCTAGTTTCGCTAATTTACAGGTTTGTGGTGTAACCACAGTGTTGTGGTGTAATGATTGGGGAGTTGCCCCTGTGACCTGAAGGTCTCCGGTTCAAATCCCGGACCAGTACAAGTACCACTGAGGTACCTGTGAGCAAGGTATCGTTCTTAAGCACTGCTCCCTGGGTGCTTCCCACATTAGCTGCCCACTGCTCCTACACAGATGGGTCAAATGCAGAGGTTACATTTCGTTGTCGTGTACTGTGTGCTGTGCTGTGCTGTGTTCACAAAGACAATCACTCACTTTCTTTTGTTATTTCACTGCTTTAAATACTACTGTAAAATTTCTAAATGTGCAGGGCTATGCAAAAGGCTTAAGAGTGTGGCTTTTGGATAAAGGGCATTATTAGCTGAAATTAGCTGAAAATCTATTAATCTTACAACAGTAATTCTTATTGTGCCGAGTGCTGTTTATTCTGAATTCAATTGAGAAAATGTAACTAAAGAGAACTGTAGCTCTGAGACTGGGGTATGGTTCCATGCATTCTGCTCTGCTATTCAGTCCTCTAACCAAATTACTCTGGCCTTCGCTGGAGTAATTTCAGCTTAGAAACTTTTAGCGGAATTGCTATTGATTCCAGAGTGGCTAGACTTTCGCTGCAGAGACTGATTAGGGGGAAATCAGATTCCAGTTGCCTGATGGACAGTGCCCTATTTTGGGTCATGCGATCCATGAGCTTCCCCTCCCACCACTATCATACTTCTAATTATGACTACCATTTCCCAGCAGCGACGGAGTCATGTAGAGCCATGGCTTGCTTGGAAACCACTATGATGACAGCATCCAGGGCGAAAACTCTAGGGAGCGTCTCCATTTTTCTCACATTCAGTGTCCTTGAGGGAGAAGGAGGGGGAATAAGTGAGGTGACTGTAATGATGGTATCCTGGCTCTGTCTGATGGAGCCTAAAATCACTCACCAGCACACATTTCCTCCTGCCATTCTTTTCAGCTGATGCCTCACTGACAGTTGATGGTGACTCAAGGTCCCCCCTGTCTTTTCTGAAAGGAAAGACTGACAGTCAGGCCTGCTGCAGTTTATCTTCACTGTGGAAAGCTAGTGTTGGAGAGGGAAAAAACGGGGAATAATTTTCAGGGATTATTCTGTTGAACAAGACAAATGGTCTGGAATACTGAGGCATTCGATTCTGAAAGCAAGATTTAAATCGGAAAAAGGAAATATTTTCCAGATTTGTGGGTTTTTTTTAATTTTTTTTTGTATTTTACAATAGAAAGATTTATAGTAAACTGGTCATTCCTACAGGGTCTGTGTGCTGGGCCTTAGAACAGGAGGTAAAGATAATCCTAACGGAGAATGCTGTATTTCTTCAAATGAATAATTTAAGGAGGTGAACTACTTTTCAGTACGGTTTTAAGGTGAATACTCAAAGTTAAGCCTCTGAAGCTTTATGAGGTTGTGCCGCAGAAGGACTCCGTCATGCACTGTTGGCAGAAATGGGCCGGATCAGTCTGTCTGTATACCCTGGTTACAGAGGCTTGTCTCTTTGCTGAAAATACAAAAGAAATTAAGAGTTACAAAGACTGGACTGAGCAGACTCTCCCCAGTTAAGAATTTTATCATTCTGCCTCAACACAAAACATGCTGCATTTTGAATATCGCCTTTCATTGAAATGTGATATCTGAATGGATTAGAAAGTCCAGGAACACGTTTGACCTCCAAGCACGGTTTCCCTCGTTGGCCGAACTCGCGGGATGTGATTTGCAACTTAAATACGGAAACGTGTAAATAATTTAGCAGCTAAGCTCCAGCTTGGGCTTTGTGTGTCTCCACAGGGCTAGGCTGGCACCGGCTCAGAAGAGTGCACTAGAAAGGCAATGTTTCACTTATTATGTCAGCAGGGCCCTGGAGCCCCACACGCTGTCAGATTAGAAGTTTTAATTAAAATTTGAGCACAAGAGGGAAGATTTGGGGGACGGGGAAGAACATTCACTGCCAGTGGCAACTTTGTTTGCTGTTTTCTTGTGTTCTAGGATTAAGAAGTCTTGTGGTTGGGCTTCTGCTCGTTATTTTAATATCTATTTTTAATTGGGTTCTTTTAAATACCGTTTGCATTTCTGGTTGTTATTGACTTGAGATGCAGAGTCGCGGATGCCCCCAGGGCCTCATCAGTGCAGAAGGGTCGTTGAGTTCACAGCAGGGAGCAGAACAACAGTGGCTTTGGCGTCGCGTGCAGCACCGAAAAAAAAAAACGAGTGGCGATTCCCCAGACACCCACACACTCCTTGAGAAGTCATTCCACCAGCCGTGTAAATCTCTGACCTCACGATTCAATTGAATTACAGTTCTTTCAGGCAAACCATTTATCTTATCTGGGCAGGAAGTGCTTTTTTTCCCCCCGTACTTGAAAAAACACCGTAACATTGCTGTCAGACAAAAATCGTTTATCTCCAAAATAGCAAATTTACACAACAGGCACAGAACCTTTTTAACTGATAATGCAGTTTAATGTGAAATTCACTTTTTAAAAGTGAGTTTAGGACCATTTCCTTTGCTCCATTCATCAGGAAATTTTGACAAAACAAAAGTGTCACCAGTTCTTTTTTAAAATATGCCACAATGACAAAAATGGAGATACAAGGTTTTGGTCTGTAACATTTCATTAATTTTTTTAATAACAATAAAGCACAAATCCTCCAACCAGAACTACGCAGTTACTGTTTAGCTGAATTTAACGTATTGGGATAAAATAAATGTGTCGTGCACAAAGGATAGGGCACACTTAATGGTACCATTGCATGTCATTGCATGGCTTTGTTAAATTCCATCAGCAGGATGCCTGATTTCATTTACCACTGTATTGATTAGCCCAACTAAATGGAAGCTGCAGATACCTGGCTTTATCGAGGAGAGGTTCGGAAATTGTATTTATATTTCTTTTGGCAAAAAAAAAATGTGAATGCAGTTGAATCACACCCTTCAGATGATGCATCAGTGCGTTTTTACACCTCAGTGTTCCACAGGGAGCGATTTGCCTCTTGCACCTCCTTCTGACACTGGACTTAATTCCTCTGTTACCATCTCAGGCCCCCTCCAGTTTCCCTCAGCCCCAGTAAGCACAAGAGAGCGGGCTTTATCACTAGCCAACTGCCTGCAGGATTACTGCACAAAATCCTGTCTTTCTCTCATTAAAAAGAAAGATAAGAGGATAAGCGGCCAACGGGGGAAGGACGGCTCTCCCAGAATGACTTTTACACCTCTGACGTTCAAATCATTTGGTTCAGATAGGATGAGTCGTGAAATCGGGATGGATTAGAGTGACTCATTTGAGGGCATTTGGACATAGGCCATGCGCTAATGAAAATGAAAGTCAATTAGAAATACCAAGTATGTCACCTGTGAGAGGTGATAGAATGCTGCTTTTTGTCCCCGAGCTGCTTCTTAACCAGGTTTTGACAGTAAATGGTGCCATTTTGAGGCTGTTGCCGCTTCTGGGCTGATCTGCTGGATAGCAGCTGTCAGTCACGGATTCTCTGCTAAGAAGTCGTTGCCTGTCAGTCAGATTAATAATTAATTTTCAGATATTGAAGCAGCAGGGGCCAGTTTGGCAGCCAGAATATCTGTATTTTGGCCACCAAGAAATCGATGTTGCTACAGTGTTGACAAAATATTATTCATGGTGCGTAATAACATTGTTCTGCAATTTTAAAGAATTAAAACAATAAAGTTATTTTTCTAAACTGTCTTAAGCCAATTTCTTTTTTTACATCTCCAAAATATACATGAGCACGTGTGTAGCAAACACACAAGCCCATCATCATTCTTTTCACAAAAAACCTTTAAAAACGTGGCTTAAGCTTTTAACAGGAATTGTCCTGCTTCCTCTATTCGGGACCCTGTTTTTCTTAAGCCCCATTGTCAGTCTTTGTCCGCTTTCTTTTGGCTTTCCCATCGGTCCCGCATTTAAAAATGATGTGTGCTAAACCCTGACAAACACTATAGCTCCTTTCGGGGAGTCCGCTTAGCTGATGGAATTCTTTAAAAGAGGCTGGTTATCAGGTCATTGCAGGATTTGCACCCTTTGTTGATGCTTAAGTCCATTCCTATAGGCCCATGAGAATAGTAATTGTGGATTGCTGTGTGCACCAGGACTTTAGCAGGCTTTCGACTTGCAGTGTTAGCATTTCCAGTAAAGGCAGTAGAGGAGGAAGCATTCATATTTGACCTTCACTGCTTTTCCTTCTTCGATAATCAAGGAAAGAACCCTGTTGTGCAGAACAGCAATTCATCTTCAAGTGATTGACCTGGTCCATCCCACTCATCCTCCTCAACAATTCATTCTGTCACCTGTACTTAGGGAATAGGGAGCTGGAATGTCTTGCCCTTTGATGACCCAGTTCTGATGAGCAAGACTGCTTGTATGATGTAGGATGTAGTCGCTTGAACCTACTATTCACTTTAACTAATTTATGAACTGAGTGGTCTTCCTCCAGTTCCTCCAGAGCCTCATTTGTTACCATTTGTGCTATTTTCCTGTCCCCATCCCTAAACTCACTGTCTGTCCTTCTCCGTCCTCTTTTTTTCACCTCTTTGTTCTACCTCTGACTGCATCTGCTCTTCCCACACATACACCCCAATCCCACCTACTACTGTCCGCTGTCATTAATTACTCTGCTTCACCGCCCACCTCTGCTCACACCCACTGTACCATCCTTGTTCCATTTATTTTTCTTCCATCCCTATTCTCCTGTCTCTCTTCCTTGCTGCTCATCTTTTGTCATCATCTTCCCCATATTTTTTGCAATGCCATCTCTTATTCTCATCGCTCTCTCTCTCTCTCTCTCTCTCTCTCTCTCTCTCTCTTTCTCTCTCTCTCTTTGCAGTATGCCTCGGCGGGTTGCCTGCTGTCGCTGCACCACAGCGAGAAACCAGAGCATGAGGAGGTGTGTGAGTTCCGCCCTTACACCTGCCCCTGCCCAGGGGCCTCCTGCAAATGGCAGGGCTCCCTGGAAGCGGTCATGCCCCACCTCATGCACGCCCACAAATCCATCACCACTCTGCAGGGCGAGGACATCGTCTTCCTGGCCACGGACATCAACCTGCCAGGTGCTGTGGACTGGGTGATGATGCAGTCCTGTTTCGGGCACCACTTCATGCTGGTGCTGGAGAAGCAGGAGAAGTACGAGGGCCACCAGCAGTTCTTTGCTATCGTGCTACTCATAGGTACCCGCAAGCAAGCGGAGAACTTTGCCTACCGCCTCGAGCTGAACGGCAACCGTCGGCGGCTCACGTGGGAAGCCACTCCGCGGTCTATCCACGACGGTGTGGCCGCAGCAATCATGAATAGTGACTGTCTCGTCTTTGACACCTCCATTGCCCATCTATTCGCTGACAACGGCAATCTGGGCATCAATGTTACCATCTCTATGTGCTGAGGTGGCAGTTCAAGTCCAAATGAGTGGAAATTTCCTAGTGGTTGAAGCCTTGAATGACTGCTGTTCCTCATCAGAGTGCAAGGTCTAAGAATGACAGGTGGGAGATGTATACATTTGTATATAAATGTTCAAGACTTGTTCCCTCCAAGGAAGCGCACCGAGACTTGCCTCAGGTCAGTGTGCAGAACGGATGAGAGGGTTTTTCTTGAGACTGGAGAATGTGGCAATCAGCATAAGCACAGGTGAAATTTTCTCTTGCATTGCCCACAGATAGCACTCCCCCAGTGCTCTCAGCTGTCTGGCCTAGTCCCGGTTGAGTGTGGAACGCTCTTTGCTGTGGCAAAAACACCATACAGTAAGGTCCAGTGGACAGAGCCTCCAAAGCATTGTGGATGAACTGATCAGGCCTCAAAGATGCACAGTTTGGGTGGAGTCAGGGCCTGAAACAGTCAAAGTCGAAGCTGCCTCACACAGTGTACATGTGAAATGAAATTGCACTGACTTCAAATGGACTCATGACTATGTAAATGCTTAAATGCCGATGTTCGTTTCTGAGATATATGGTTCAGTGCCCAGAAATCAATTGGTGTTCATGGTGGAAATAAAACTCACTTGCAGGATGATTGCATGACTAGCCAACATGTCTGTCAGGCCAATACATGACCTCATTTCCATCATGTTTTCCTCCCTATTCGCTTGTCTTTTACCATGCTCGCTCTTTCTGTTCCATCATTTTTAAACCAATGGAAAAACTATGAAAGCCCTTTTATGGTATGAATGAAGTCTTTTGGTCATGTTCTTGGGTTTACTGAACCTTCCTAGAAGTTTTAGTCATGGTTTTGAATGAAATGAAAGAACTGCAGCCAGTTTGTGATCAGCCATAATCTATTTCCACATCACGCAAAGAAATATCCTCATGTCTGAATTTTATACTTGAATGTTTTTGTGCTGTGCTGCAATGCAAAGGCAAAGAACAAAAGAAACCGTGAAAAAGGAAAAAGTGGCTTTAAACATTGTATTTTCAGACCAAACATGTTGCTGTAGTTTCCCTCCGAAACCCAATTTTGGTCAAAACTACAGTTTGTGTTTTGCCTTTGTATAGCGGTGCGGTCCTTAAGCACCACTCTAGGCTCTTGTGACATAAGGCAGTAGTCCAGTCACTGATGACTGCATGACAAGAGCCTGCATGTTCTAATGAATGAACGTCCGTGATCTGCTTTTAGATGCGGATGCTGCATCGGACTGGTTCAGGGTTTCGGGATTACCTGTGTATGTTTCTTACTTAATCCCTTTTCTATTTGAGGTAATGGAAGCGAACGCTTTGTAAATATTCACACAAATCTAGTTTTGTTGTTATTTGCCGTGTTTATTGTTCTGTCTTTTTCAGTGGGTTACTTAGTCTAGCTTAATTTGTGCTCCAGCTCTTTAAAACCGCAACTTTGTGAGATTAGGGAGATGTTTTGTTGTTTTTTTTTTTTCCCAGGTCAGTCAACCTACAGCGCCTTACTTGTATACAAACCCAACCTTTTAGAGTCCAGCAGGGCTCCTACTGAAGATCAGGTCACCATAATCCAAACCGCTAGTGTCTTGAAAAGACTCTGAATTATAAGAGACTTCTTCATCAATAGAGGCATTATGGGGACACATGATCATGAAACATCTTTCATAAGTCCCTGGAGCTCCAAACCGTAGCGGTACCATTCACACAATACAACCTAGATATGCTAACTCTCAATTTAAATACCTCTAATGACGTCCTACACGTCTGTAAGTGGACTGAACGTATCTCACTCGACCCTGGTGGTCAAGGAGGTCTTCAGTTTGACAAAAGCCAGAATCCTCTCAGCTTAAAGTTACTGTTCTGGTCATTCTTTGAATTCATTTAAATATGTAAATGTTAATCCCTAATGTTTTATCTTCAATTCAGGAAAATGTATCTGCTTGTGTTTATGTTGAATTTTTGTGTTCATGGATTTTATACATTTGTGTAGAACTTGAAGGAAATGAGTTATTTGTGAGGTCATACACTCGTAAATTAGTGCCTGCTTCACAAATACGGGGATTGAATCGTCTGGTTGTCATGGCAACTAAATATTCTAATTACAACCGGGGATAACAGGGCACGGAAGTGATGTTCTGGGCACTGGGACTCAATTCAGGAAACCCCCACAGTGATACTAAATTACATGAAATGACTGCTGGTGATGAAGTCCCTGTCTTTTTAAAACAGGTTTCTTCCAATCACAATTTTTAACGTTGCCAAAAATCACATTAAACATGAGGCTTTGTGTATCAGTAATGATACACAAGAGTAGATAAAACAAGTACATTTGAAAAAAAAAAAAAAGAGATATGCACACACATTTGGTAGCTCTGGCCTCATATCTCTAATTAGATAGATGTCAGTCAATTTTTTTTCATTTAGCAGAAGATGCTAATGGCTCAGGCTGTAAAGCATAGAGTGGAGCTCACCTACTGGCAGCGATGCTAAGCTCAAGCCCATCAAAATAAAGTGAAAGCTTAGAAGTGTAGACTTGCTTGCATACAAGCATCCAGAATGAATGCAAAGTCTGAAAATCCATTTCTGTGTTGCGTTTATCTCTGGATGTTGTAAAAACCTACAACTACAGTAGTTGACTCATTGGGGGCATCAGACTGAACGCGATTGATCCTCATTGATTGTCAGAGGGTTAACAAGGCAATTTAACATCATCTGGCAGTCCTTCTGAAGGCCTGTAAGATGTAGGATGTTCAGCAGTAACACTGCCATTAGTCAGTCTGAAGTCAGTACAAAGACTACAAGTCTGTATGACTGGAGGCACATTGAGTGGGAGGAACCCCTCTACGCTAACTACAAGCTGGGTGAGCAAGCGCCAAGCACTTATTTTCTAAAGAGGAAACAACATCCTCCACTTACTGCTGAAGCTATATATTTGTGCAATAAAAGATAAAGTGACAGACTCAACAATAGAGGAACCAAAAATTTGTAGTTGGTAACATCGACTGAACAAAGTCTGTGTAAAAAATGTCAGCATGGAGATGTTAGTAATTTGCTTTATTTTCCTAAAAACTTCTAATAAATTTGGGGCAACAGTAGGGTTTTATGTTTGTTTTTTTACTTCAACACCGCCTGATCTGACATTTGCTATTCTAGCAAATTCTGCACATACCTTGTCACACCACTGCCAGCCATCTGTTTCTAAGCCCCAACATTCCAGACACCCCTTAATAGAACTGGACAAGGCATTGAATAAATACATTTTGATGATGGGAGCAGGTGGTCCGCTGAGCAGAACTCCGCGGTTTGCAATCAAGGCATCAATATGATCTGGCTAGACTGCCAGTGACAAATTAGTATTGGAAAAACTTTGAGCCATCTATTATTATTATTATTATTATTATTATATGCCTAATTTACTTGGCTCAGCAATAGGGGAACCCCCAAATGGTTAGCGATGTGTAAACCCATGTGTTTCCGGAGTTCCTTGCAATCGCCAGGATATCTACTGGCTCTACAAATAATTGCTGTTTTGTGGAACTTGCCATTAAAGGCCCGTCTCTATTAAAATGCTCATGAAGCCCACCAAGAGCAGTAACTTCCACGATCATCTGATCGTCTCTATTTGTAGCATGCTTTCACCTTTGGTTTATTGTGTGATTGTAGTGAATACAAACTCTCAGATCTAGAAAGTAAAACCATGTTCCACTGTTCTTTGGATTCCTAGAACTAGTTGTGATGAATCTACTGATTCTGCTGCTCCTGTCTGTGATTAGTTGACAGCGTTAAACTCGTTTTCATTAATCAAGAAAAATGAAAGTGAAAACCTGATTAAACTTAACAACTCCGCTACTTCCAAAGATTTGATGATATGACAGTTTCCCAGACCCAGATTAAGCCAAGACTTCAGCACTGCAGTTTAGTCCAAGACTGGGTTTTTCTTGCCAGGAAACCAATAATAATCACATTATATTTCTGAAAATGCCAAGCACAGCTCAAGCTTTGTCATCACATTTGTGTTCATTGGATTCTGGATACTGTCATAGCTGTACTCAAACAAAGCTTAGCTGTCATTGTTTCAGCTTTTTAATACAAATGACAACAAAGCACTTTAGAATGATCTACTCCAAGTCCTTATCTGTGGAGAAATACAGATCACTCTTACGCTGCTATCTTCTAAACAGAAAGGACTATGGCGTTGTATTCTAGGAGCTAGAGGACGTCAAATGGTAGATATTACCTCTTCAAATGCCAAGAATAAATATTCAGTGCTCCTTTTTCCTTCACGTTCTGCAGCTTGGAGTGTCATTGGTAAGGCCCTGTGCTCTTGACCAATGGCAGCTCAAACACTTGTTCCCTTCCTCTTTTAAAAATGTTAATTTATTCAAAGTATATTTGTGTAGTTTCGCTTCTTCGATGGTTAACTATGTTAATGTAGCTATAGAGATTATTCGATTGTAATATTAGCAATGGAGAAATGCTATTGAATTCCTGTTGAGCGGGTACAAGATGGTAACGTGCACATCATCTGTTTGGTCTTGTGTATTTTCTTTTTTTTTTTAATACCATCAGTTCATAATTTGACAGAGTTGAAGTTATATGTATCTTTTTTAATGGCACCGTATATGTTTTTTGGAAAAACAAGACATTCTGTTGTATAATCCATACATCCATTTTGTTCTTCGTATCACTTTAAAGTCAAAATAAAATATTTATGTCAAACGACTCAAGCGTGTGTTGCTAATCTGAAATATTTATTTACAAGCTCGGCCACAGACAAAGAACTTCTGTGCATCGCACGAAAGAAGGTGATCTCACACGGAAAGTCAGGTGAGTGCATCATCTGGAACAAGCGCATGAAAAGTCTCAAGAAGCGGCAGCCCACGTATCAGCTTCGCCTGTATTCTCTGTCTCGACTGTGTGCCCCTCCATGTTTCGCGGCCCCTCGGTCGGCATCTCTGTCCCTTTCCCAATCTCGGTCCCTCCCTCGCTCTCGTTCCCTGTCTCGTTCTCTTTCATTCTCTCTGCACCCAGTTCTCTCCCTCTGTTTGTCCTTATCCCTCTCTCTGTCTCTTTCACTCTCCCTTCCCCTGTCTCGCTCCCTTGCCTTCTCGCCATCCCTCCCTCGGTCTCTCTCTCTCTCCCTGTTTTCACGGGAACGCTGGTCTTCTTTGGATCTCCCCTCGTCTCGGCTCTTGTCCAGTTTCCTTTCATCCTCCCTGTCCCACTCTCTCCCGCCTCTACCTCTCCCTCCCTGCTGATCCCGGGACCTGTCCGTTTCCTCCGGTCTGTCCCATGCACTCCTCGCATCTCTTTCGCCTCTGGAGTCCGACGCCCCCTTCAGGGCATACTTCTCATAGGCCTCATCCTCTCTTTCTTTCTTCACCCTGACAGGGGGAGGCAGGGGTGACTTATCCTGTGCCTCGCGTCGCTCTTCCTTTGATGATTTCTTCTTCTCTTTCTTCTCCTTTTTCTTCTTCTTCTTTTCTTTTTTATCTGGTTTAGTATGAGATGGGGTACTTAGCAACATGCCTGTCACTCTAAATGGGAATGTTAGGTACAGGTTGCTACGGAAATACAATTGTACTGTTTATGATGAACATACTAGGGAACTAAAATGCTTTACCCTTTTTTGTTTTTTTCACAGGTAGAAGGTACTCTTCCTCAGACTCTGACTCAGATGATGATGCAGTGGGCACTTTGGGGGCACAGCCTTCTTCACGCAGCCGTTTGGTGATGTCATCAATGTCTTCTGAGTCTTTGGGGGGACGGTAATTCGACACATGATCTACACGTATGGTCCGGCCCTTAATCTGTAGAAGCAGAAAACAAAGTGTGTTGTTTTACCTGAGACACATCCATGTCCTTAGTCTCAACAGAATGTTGGTTTTTAGTGCACTAGTCTCCAGTTGAGCTAACACTTGTGTGTGTAGGTTGATCATGAACAAATAGAAGAATTTTCATGCAACGAAAATGGGCATAGAATATTAGACGCTGATGCACCCTCAACACAAGTTAAAGCTCTAACATAAGTCTAATCACGCACACACATACTCATCCAGTACGTCTTCTAAAATCATGCTTATTAATAGGGAACCGATCCCCTCTTTGCTGCAGTAACTACTCCTCTGAGAAGGTATTGCAATAGTTGTTGTAGCAATAATGTGAGGATTTGAAGCATTAGTGAGGTCAGGTACTGATGATCAGTTAGTTCTGGATCACATACACTGATCAGCCATAACATTAACACCACCTGCCTATGTCCCTCATGCTGCTGAAACAGCCCTGACTGTGCTGCACTGTGTTCTGACACCTTTCTATCAGAGTCAGCATTCACTCTTTACACCACAGTAGCTCTTCTGTGGGATTGGACCAGACAGGCTAGCCTTTACTCCCCACATGTATCAGTGAGCCTTGAGTTGATTCTCAGACATCTAGTCTTCACAATATTGCCCTTGTCAAAGTGGCCCAGATCCTTACACTCACTAATTTTTTTTTCTGCTTCCAGCAGATCAGCTTCGAAAACTGACTGTTTACTTGCTGTCTAATATATCCCACCCCCTGACAGGTACCACTGTGATAAAATAACTAGATAGTCAATGTTATTCATTTTGCCTGTCAGTGGTGTTAATGTTATGGCTGTTCAGCATACATCACGCCAATGTTTTCCAAAGGTGTTGGATAGAGCTTCATCAATCCACAGAACACAGTACACTGTTCCACAGCCCAGTGTTTGGTGGGCTTTTTACCTCTCCAGCATTGGAAATGGTGATTATAGGCTCATGTACACTCACTCAATTCTCTTGATAGTCCTTTACTATGGAAATTTTACAGCTTTTTTTAAGATTGTGTATTTTGCATCACTTCTGAGCCCAATGCAGACATATTTAAAATTGGAGCACAAAGCAGCGCTTAAGGTCATGTCTTAGTTGAAAAATGTCTATTTAATGTTTGTAAACTTATAAACTTATATCTTGTATTATACATTCCGTACTACTGATAAAGCTAACAGTGAAGATTTTTACCTTGATGCCATTAAAGTTATCCACTGCCAAGATGGTGCTTCTTTGATCCTCATAGCAAAGGAAGCAAAAACCTTTTGATTTGCCCGTCTTCTTATCTCGCACCAAGTTAATGTTGGCAATCTCTCCATACCTGATGGACAAACAATTAGACTACAGTAAGTCAAGTAATAAACAAAAAATGTATACATTCGTTTCAGCTTGGTGGTGAAAGACAATGCAAAAGAACAAACTGGACCTACTGAGAGAAAACACAGATGAGGTCTCCCTCTGTCAGCTCATACGGACATCCACCTGCAGGTTAGAAAGAGAAGTGTGAAAGTGACTATTTGTCATTGTGAACACATGCCATCACACAAAGTGCACCAAAATGAAATGTAACCTCTAAGTTTATCCCATCCATACATGGAGCAGTGGGCAGCACCCAGGGAGCAGTTCAGCACCTTGCTCAAGGGTACCTCAGTGGTACCTGGGCTGGGACTTGAACCTGTGACCCTCCAATCACATGGGCAAGTTCCTAACCCCTAGAAAAAAGCAATGTCAAATAAATGAATCTCAGCTTTTGATCATCCAACCACTGGTCAAAAGTCCTCTAGAATATTTTTAGGTGCTATGGTAAATGGCAGAATGATTGGAGGGCTTGAAAATATAGCCAGAGTGCATTTTATAAGGGTAACATCCCAAATATAACCATTACCTGTTCTACTAACCCTGCTGGGTTTAAGTATTGCCAAAAGATTTGTGATTTAAATCAAGGGTGTCAATAGTGAGTTTGTCCCATTTGCCGCAGTAATTGCTTCTATCTTTCTGGAAGGGTTCACACTAGATGATGGTGCAACACTGCTGTGAGGATTTGATTTCACTGAGAACAGCATTAATGAGGTTAGGTACTGATGTTGGATAATAAGTCCTGGATTACAAAAACACACCAACTCATCTCAGACCAGTTTCAGGATAACTTATACTGAGTCAGCAATGAGTGCACTTTCACGTAGTTCACCAATACTGACTGTTTAGATGTGTCATTAGGTGACTATTGAACGAGAGTTTACTAAATTCTGTTTTCCACAACACATTTAGCTTTGGATCTGTAATGAACATTATTACTATACAATGCATTTTTATCATGTTTATAATGCCCCTCACCGATGAAAATCCATGCACTGTCCTTGTACTCGCTGTGCCATGACACGGAGTCTTTTACTCCAAGATGAGCTTCTTTTTCATTCAGTTCATTGATGAGCTTCACTTTGGTGAGAGGACTGTGGGAGGAACACACAAAAATTAAGCTGTTTTTGACAAATATGTGCGCTCAGACATGTTGTTTAACATCTGGATAGTTTATCATCACCACCACCACCAAATGCAAGTCCGCTCGTGTTTAGGGCATAATCAGCTGGCTTTGATGGTATATCTTGCGCATCTGCAAGACCAAGGTGTTATGTACCAAGCATTTGCTAAAGATGATCACAGTAATTTAACGTTAGATCCTACACCGAAGACTCAGCCATCCATTCTATGATTACATTCGGTATATGGCTGTCTGAGCAGGTGTGAAGACACAGACAGCCCCACTTCTCACGTTTTAATTGTCCTCAGACCCTGAAGTTTCCAGAGATAACTCTTAACCTTCATTTAAATGAGTGTAGGTTTATGTTGGAAACTCATGCTGGCTAATGCAGCTTAGCAAGTTCACGCAGCAGGGAAAGCAGTGAGGAAATATGTTGTCCTTCTCGCAAGAATAGTTCGTTCACAATATGATAAATATAGGGAGACTGAATGCCTGTTTAATGTATTACAAATAAATAAACCGCAAAGACCACTTACTTCATTGTAGGTTTCCTCCTGCACTCATGGAAGTGGTTCCGCCAGCACAATTCAAAATGTCGACGTTTCACTGTTTACTTCCGCGGGAGAATCGTGGAGGATTATGGGAGTTGAAGTTCATTATACTGTCGACGTTATCGTAGCAACTGTAACTCAACGTCACCATCAAGAAGAATGTAAGTTTGAACGGTGGCTTATTATTCTTCTCACTCCAGCGAGAAGTTATGTAATATAGTGAGAATAATATAATCTGAAATATTACAAACCAGGTCGCTAATTATCATGAGGTTCTGGTAATAAGGAGAGTCAATTAAAAAGCAGAGTTTGTCAAATGAATGATGTTAAATTCTTCCTTGTTGTGTATGGGTACAGTAAGAAATTAAAGATTAACTTTTAGGTTTTATATTTTCAACTCAAATGGTAATCCTATCTATTGCAACATACATACTCCTGTATTATCAAATGTTATTGTCTTTGTTTAAACAGTTAAAAATGAAAATGTTTCTTTAAAAATGATCCATGACTGATGTTCTTATCCTCCACCAAATCTTTTGATCACTAAAGCCAAAACACAAATCTTTAAATATAAACATTTGAATTGAACATCACCATGCTGTGTGCATCCAGATGGCTACAAGACGAACAAATCTTTGATGCTTTTCCAGTGAAAACATAAATGTTCTCTATTCTGACTCTGACTACCTGTATTTCTTTGCCCATAGGTGTAAGTGGCCTTATGTCCCTGTGTTGCCCTGCGATGGGTTGGCCTCTTGTCCTGGGTTAAAACTTGAATGTTCTCTAGTATGATATATACGGAACTACTGATTGTAGAAGACAGATGCTAGAATATGACATTTGACAAAAATATACCTCACACTGTAAAACAAAAGGTTCATAAAAATAGGGAGCCGTGTACTGTGTTAATATGAAGAAATGTTCTGTTCAGATTTTTCACAGGTGTCTTACCAGTCTTCTGAATTTTGCATTTCATTGTGGGAGCAGGGCATCTGTCACAGATGCTGGATTAACAGAATTGTCTTTGAATAGTACAGAGCATATACTGTGAATCTACAGAATCATATGTTTTGGGATTAACAGAAGTGTTTGTGAATAGTACAGAGAATTTACTATGACTCTACAGAATTTTCCATTTTAGGGTTAAAAGAAGTGTCTGTGCATTTAACATTTTCTGCAAGGGCATTATCCATTTTAATAGATTGTTTATTGTTGCTGCATTAACTTCCTATACAATCAGTAGCATTTTGCATACCTATTATGACTTTACTAGAACTCTAGAACTCTAGAGCTATAGCAGTAATAAAAGGCATATTAATAGAATTTTTATTTTTGCAACATGGTTATAATGTTCATAATACATACACATACCATAATGATACAGACGCTTAACCTTAACAGATAATTCTCACTCTCAATGTTAAGAGGAAATCTAGTCAGTTCAAACTGGTAGATAAAAAATAGTTAAGAAGCTCATATAAGGTTTAACACACTGGTATGTAATTTATATGAACATGGGGCAGAACAATGGTGTAGTGGTTAGTGCTGTCGCCTCACAGCAACAAGATTCTGAGGTCAATCTCTGGGTCAGCCATGGGTTTTCCTTCTGTGGGGAAGTTTGCAAGCTCTCTGTGTGATCACGTAGGTTTTCGCCCACTATCCAGAGGCTTGCAGTAGGTTGCTTGAATACATTGCCCATATCTGTGTATCTCTGTGTTGCCCTGTGATGGGTTGGCCTCCTGTACTGGGTGTACCCTGCCTTGGGCCCATAGTCAGCTGGGATTGGCTCCAGCTTTCGTGCGGCCCAAAATAATTAAGCTGTTTTGATTGTGAGTGAATTAATTAATTATCTGAACTTATGCAAGAAAACGTACATAAAAGCAAAAAAAAAATTACATTTTAAAATATTAAAATTCAATTAAAATTAAAAAGAAAATAAATTAAAATGTTTTCACAAAAACACTCACAATATCTAGAAATCAGTATTTTGTGAGAATGACCCAGTTAGAAGAGTTTTGAAGAGTTTCAGGAAAGGTTCCACAAATGTAATTAAGATAAAACATTTATACGCCTTATAAGGTAATAAGCTTTAAAAAGAAATTATGCGATCAACTACATTTAAGCAAAATGTAACCTAAAAACGTGTTATAGTGGGTAGTGGATGTAGGTGTCCTTGCACTGTAAACAACTATTCATCAGCTGTATATTTGCTTTTATTAAGTTTAATATTTACATCTTAAGAACATTGGCACAGTAAAATCACATTTGTTTTCAGATGTAACTTACATGGAAAACATGACACTTGAACACAAAATGATAAACATAGTACAACATGGTCCTCACAGTAAATAAGCTTTAAAGGTACATTGCATTCACTTTCCTGGGGGAAATTTTAATTATTATTTAAAAAAATAAATTAAAGAAATCTTGGATTCAATGTTAATGAATTAAAAATATAAAAGCAGTGGTACATGTTCCCTAACAAAAGGTACTGAAGACGTACCCTTAAGGGGGCCCCCCCTGTAATGACTTAAGTACCTTAAAGGCACAGTTATTTTCTGGTGGTGTAAAACAAAAAATACAAAACTCACTAAATACTAAGCAGTGACAGGCCACTGTACACTTTACATTTCTACTGAACAGTCCCATCTTTTACAGACATACATTTAAATTGAACATTTGGAACCGAAACATAAGACCATAGTCTTGTAAAAAAAGAATGGAGTAAAAAGTAAACAAAGCCATCTGTTCCATTACACGCACACAGGAGTAGACTCTCAAGACTCCATATCCATTAAGTGATGCAGTTGTTTTCCATTTCGTTGTTGTTATCAAAGCACTTAACAGCTTCCTATAACCACTGAACTGAAAGGACGTTCTTGTTTGTTGCTCAGTTTTGACAGAATGTTCATGCAGAGAAAGGCACTGTGGTGGTGTCCCCAAAAACAAGCTGGCAAGGCAGTGTCTGGTCAAGAGATTGCCTGGTCTGAGTGGTCATCATGTGGTCTATGTGACATCCTTCTGTATCATCAGAGGCTTTAATGCAACATTGACTGGTCTTAATGAAGGCAAACATGTCACAGAGTTGCTGTTGCACCTCCCTCTGCCAGAAAGCATATACCAGAGGGTTGATGAGGGAGTTGGTGAGTCCCAGCAACCAGAGGTGGTTTTCTAGAAATTCGTAAAGTTTGCATGTTGGGCACAGCACCTGCACAACGCTGACTACAAAAAAAGGGCACCAGCAGAGTGTGAAGCAGCCCACCAATACGGCAACAGTCTTCAGAGCCTTGACATGCCCCCAGTAACGGTTAGGAAGAATGCAGCGGGAGCCAGCTTGCATGGCCTGTTGAATTCGGCGCTGATGACTGCAGGCGATTTTCAGGATGTCCAGATAGAAGTAGATGAAGACCAGGAGTACGGGGAAGAAGGCTACACAGAAGACCACAATGATACTCTGGGGCTCAATAACCGAGAAAAAGGTGCATATGCTTTCATTGCGACCACGCTGCATCTCTTCCACCATATTCGGCATGAACCCTACAACCACAGACAGCACCCATAGAAAGACCAGAGCCCCGGCAATCATCTTTCTACCCATAAGTTGCAAGTAACGCAGTGGCAGCTTGATGGCCATGTAACGGTCCAGCGAGATGAAGAACATGGTGAGGATGGAGGCGGTGGAGGGTGCAATGACAAAAGCCATGCGTAGCAGGCACACCTCCTTATGCACAGAGGACACCCGTCCTTTCACCGCATCAGTGGCGATGCCAGTAATTGCCAAGCCCACTAGGATGTCAGCGATGGCCAGGTTCAAAACGAAGCACCAGCTCTGACTGCCCTTCTTTTGAATGAGCAGGACCAAGGCGATAGCTACCAGGAGGTTGGTGGAGATGATCAAAGCGGATCCCACACTAAGGATCCAGCCCATGACTATTCCGTCTATGACTGCCTGAGCAGGAGTTGTGTAGGCTGTGTTAGCTGAAGTCACATCCTCTATGAAGTTGTCTCTCACCTCCAAGGAGGATATAGTCCCATTCTGAATTGCCATCGTTCCCTTTTCTGTCCTTGGTTCTAGGAGTTTTTGCATAAAACTCCAAAGGGTATTCACATCATTCCTGACCTGCAGTGAACTAAGAGCAAGTTTTGTTCAGGCAAAAAGAAAAATAAAGTGTCCAATTTCAGAAGCGGGACTGCTGCGTGGAGATGGACCTCTCTTTCCTACTGCGGGGGCAAAGTATGTCCTTGGCTAGTGCTGTGGTTTTGCCGACCCTTGTCCAGTCTGGCTGTCATCCAAGTCCCATCAGCGGATCTGTAGTGCATACTTCCTGCTTGAAGATGCCATTTTCCATCAACATTCTGTTTGAAAGTTGAAGCTTAATCCAAAGAAATACACAGAAAATGTTGTTCAGCAGTGGGTGATGTCATTATTTATAGGACTTAATGCTAAACCTTCAGAACTTTAGATATTAGGATGCTTGATGATGTTCTTTGCTTAAAGCAGTAATGCAAAACAGACAAATGCTTAAATCTAACCTGAGAAATGGGCTCCGGCCAGTTGCGTAAATCTGTCAGTGTAGTCCAGATTCAGCTGAAGCAAAGGATGGACTGGTTAGTAAAAAATTAACTCTTGCTTTACATCCTCCAGTTTGATTCCACAGCAATTCTCTCATGTCTTATTCAGTTCAATAGTCTCAGACAAAAAAAGAAAAAGAAAACTAAAAATCAGAAAAAATGCATCAATGTTCTCCTTTAATACTCTCTGTACTGTATTCAATTCTTGAATTATTGTCATCATAGTGTCCAGCTCTCAGACCTCAGTCACTTCAGTCACTCCCTGTTTTCATATGGTTCCTGCTCAGATTTTTCTAAAACTCTAAACAGAGTGCGTGACAGTAGGAGGGGGTTGTAGGACTGGTGGGAGTTCCTGAAATACATTTCTTGATCTTCAGCTATAATGTGTAATAGCTTAGGAATGACTAGACATTTTTCAGTTATCACCAAAAATACATATGAGATTTTTTCACTTGGGAAATCTGTAATAGATTAATCTAACAGTTATATTCACTAAATATCCATAAAAAGCTTGTTATAGTTTTAAATAAACATTACAGAAAAGATATGGCACTTTATGTAAAAAACACAATTTTCAACCCCAGATCGAGTTATTTTATTAAGCAAATTTAATTAATAAGTCAGTAGTCACCCAAATTGTTTCTGTGAAGTGAAAGTGAAAGTGACTATTTGTCATTGTGAACACACTCAAGCACCACAACGAAATGTGACCTCTGCATTTAAC
>JBBPDA010000025.1:2067999-2085736 GCA_037974385.1 Arnoldichthys spilopterus | reverse complement strand
GAAATGAGACTACTAAGACATTAATTCCACTTTAATTTATTAACATATATATATATATATATATATATATATATATATAAAGATTTTGCAATATTTCTGTATTATTCAATAATTGAAATGTAATTAATCATTTAGTGTTTTGTGCTATAATCTGTAATGTGTACATTGTAAATCTAGAGTTTCCACTGGAACACTGCTGTGCCTTACACTTCCTGCATGGACCTCTCTGCCATGCATAAAAAAGAACATTTTAGTCCAATACCTTTTTATAACTACCATAAAACATTGTTCTTCTCATCACGTGTATTTCTAACCATTTAATATAAATACTTTCTGTGAGGACACTTTAAGGCATTTACCTCTCAGACCCAATAATCACCGCTATGACTGATTGTGACTGAATTTTTAAAAAACGGTGCATTTCATATCAAACCACTCTGAAAAACTTTGTTTACATTTTTACCATTTAATTTCACTAAAATGTAAAATGTTAAACCCGGAGTTCCCCTTTAAATCTAACAGCAATAAGAGTGAAGTGTTTAGAGCTGGAACCCTGGGGCTGGTAATAAGGTATATAAAAATAAGACCGTATTTAAAAATTTGGCTGTATCAGATTTCTTCTCCATGTCTATCTAATGATAAAGAGCCATGTAAACACATTGCACTCATGTCTTAACCAGACACACAGATTGGTGGTGAAAGAACGTGATAAAATCAATAATACCTTTGAAAAACGACATGGCAGTGGCTTAGTGATGGCTAAGAGCTACGTGCACCACGGAACATGTATGATTTTCGCTGTCACCCTTAACACGTCACTTGACTTTTCACCCGCTGGTTAGCTAACAGGTAGCAGGTCCCCGCATCACAGGACAGGTATAATTCCATTCCAGTTAACTGTTACTCCAACACAATCAGTGAATTGTCTTCACCCAGATTAGAGATTTTATCCTCTTAACCAGACAGACAATGTTAGCAGTGATTTGTTGCTTTAACATTTTATTAAGTGTTGTTTATATGAACTGAAAATTCCTCCGAGTTTGTCAGTTTGTTAGATGTGGAACAGAACTCTGACTGTCACAATTCTCAAATACCTTTAACTGTATCACTATTGATCCACTCAACTCTACAGTGCCCTAGAAATAAGCTTTTGTCCTTTTGTCTAATTGTGTTTGTGTGAATGTGGCTCATTAGCCTCTTTGCTAATGTTTATGCCACTGGTCTCATGTGACTTGTTTAAGAAGTGGACTCTGAATTGGTGGAGGGTCATTTGACACACTGGGAATGGAATGGCAGTGGTTCAGGGAAAACCTGATGTCTTTGTTGAATTTATTAGCCGTAGACACAAATAACACATTGTCCCCAGTATATGATCTATAAATGCCTTATGTGTAGTGATTTGTTTTTAACTGGGGCCTAAGTTGCATTAGACAGACCTTACATCATTTCTAGCAACTTCATCATAGCCTGACTCTCCAAAAACCTTTAGAGGTTATTGTTGTGAGTCACATCTCCCAAACAAGGTGCATCCACCGGCACTAATGCACTGTACAAACAGGAGATGCTAAAGGGAGCGGCAGAGTGCGGTCTGACGCTATCTGGCACTGGCGCCAGCATATTTCAACTCATGTTCACTCTCTTCAGCAAACATCAACATTTCTTGAACCCCTGCTGTAATCTGTCAAAAATGGCAAATCTGAATGAAGTCAATTACGTGTGTTGTGGCTTAGTATATCTTTTTTTTCTTTTCCCTTCTTCTTCTTTTTGTTTTTTTGAATCTCTCACTGCATGCTTTGCCAAGGATGTTGCCACTGTGTGTCGAATGCTTATTTTGATACAGGCTTTGGTTTGCCTGCTGGTGTGGGGATTCCAATGCCAAAATGAACGGCGCGTGCTGGACCACACTAACTGTTGGTCACATTGATCAAGGAATTACTGTAACTATTGTTCCAAACTTGATCCATATTTTTTTTTTTTTTTTTCCTCTCCTCTTCCTCCTTTTATAGTGCCAACTGTTAGACAAAGTGGTGGCTAATGACGGCATTTAGGTTTAATGGGAATCTGACTGTTCTTGAATTTTAGGGTTAGTGGGAAGTTTTGTTCTGTACTAATATTGTTGTGAATGCTTATGCCATTAGTGTTATAGAAAAATATTAATAACCCCTAGGCCTGGGCGATTACTTAAATTACTAAAAATAATTAGGACAAAAACTTTCGTGTTAAAAACCTTGGCCCATTGTGTCTTAGACCTACTTCCTGTGCTACGTTTAGCTAATGTTTTAAGCTTAAACAGATTTTATATTTCATGAAAATTGCATGAACTCCTCATTTAGAAAATTCCGACTATAAACATGCATTCATGAGCTCCTGCTGGTGCGAGTTCATTGCTGTTTCTCCTCTTTGTGGAGAAACTAAAGACTGCTTAAGGTGTGATAATGAGCAGGTCAGCCATGTGCTTCATATATTACAAATGCATTTAAAACTAGGTGCTGTCCATTGTTTATAGCATGGTTATATAATACATTTTTTTAAACCATGGGTGTATTCTAGTGGGCAGTGGTGGCCTAGTGGTTAGGACGCTGCCTTTGAGACCTGAAGGTTTGCTAGTTCGAGTCCCAGCCCGGGCACTACTGAGGTACCCTTGAGCAAGGTACCGTCCCACTACACTGCTCCCCGGGCACTGTTGGTAGCTGCCCACTGCTCCATGTGTGCATGTGTGATGGGTTAAATGCAGAGGTCACATTTCATTGTGGTGCTTGAGAGTGTTCACAATGACAAATAGTCACTTTCACTTCACTTTAGTGTACTTACTGTATCCTAAACACTTTCCATTTTTTCCAGAAGAGGCAACAAAGTTGCAGAAATATTCACATTTACTTTAACGCCATTTTTCACAAAAGTGATGATTTCATATGTCTGTTTCATTTAATGCTTAGCACTCTCAAGTGAAGCAGTGCTTTGTACTCCTGCACAAACACACAGGACTACTGCAGTCATGTGTCTGCATGCTTTAGTCACTTTGGCTAAAATAGTGGTTCCCAACTCTGTTCATGGAGCTTGTCAACGAGTCTCACCCTGATTTAAAGAAAGACATCTCTGGTATCATCACTGCACTAATGGATCTACCTGCATGAGACGTCTGTCAGATTGACTCTGTGAGACGAAAACAATATAAAAAATGGAAAAAATTCTGTTGTGTGCTCCCTGTAGCAGCAGGCCAGTGTGAAACTCCTACTGCCCAAAGAGAAACACTGCTATGTGTAAATGAAAACCAGGACTGGAGTTTAACATGGGGAGTCAGAGTGCAGAATGTTCTTGCATACATAACGAAAAGAAAACATGAATTCTACTCTTCGATTATAAGGACATTATCAATATAGTGATGAATGTGTGCAGCCCTACATCTCAACTATCAGGAAATGCTGAGAATTGTCCCCAGACATTTCACACTCTGGAGAAATCGGCAGTAGAGACTAAGGGAAATAGCCTCTGCCATAGCCTAATGCATTATATTTTAATAATAATATTATTAAACATAATATTTTTTTCTTTCACGTTACATATTATACTATTATATTTAAGAAAGCAATTTAAATGTAAGTTAGTCCTCTCTAAATCTAAGAGTTCTCTGTTCCCTCACGGCAACTATCAACAGGAATATGGGTTCTTGTTATAATTTCTGATATGTCTGCTTGTATCGCCCAGGCCTAATTACTACCCTACCCCAAAAATAAATTTACTTCTGAGTATCTTCTCTTAAGAGAAGATCCACACATCCCACCAAGCCCTTCCACCTTTCATTTTTGGGGAAAGAAAATCATATTTTATTTTTGCATAATTATCAAATCAAATAATCATCAACTGGATCTTGGTTACTGCATGTTCACCTTTACGTCTTTGTAGTTATTCAGTTGGTAATATAATGAGAACTGATCTGCATTAGAGGCTTTTTTGTCCTTGCGTGTGCTCTGTGTGTCTTTCTGTTCCCTAGACAATAGACTCAGAATGTTAACGAGGTCTCCTGTCTTTGCTCCTTGCAGATGAGACCATGGTAATCAATGTGTTCTGCGGTGTGGTGTCTGGAGTTTTGTCCTCTTCTTTAGCCAACCCCACAGATGTGCTAAAGGTGAGCAACTATAAAATGAGTCTCTTGGCATAAGATTGAAGGTTGTGAGTGTATTATTACTCCGAGTCCGAACCTGAGACTGAAAATCACAAAATTTGCAACTTATTTTAAAATATGTGTTATACTTCCAGTGCATATGTCTTTTACAGACATTGTAATTTTTTATTTTGTACTTCTTAAAGATTAACAAAAAAGCATTAACAAGTACAGGAATGAAATTCATGGAGAAAAAGAACACTCTGGTTCAGTGACAGACTGTCTTAGCAATTATTCATTTTTCATGTTTGGAGAAAGTGGACTTATATATGGAGTGCATATATACCATGAATAACACCCACAGTGAAGTACAGAGGTGGAAGCATCATAAAATGAGGCTTTTTCTTTGCAAATGTCCCTGGGCTATTATTGAGTGAAACATGAATTGAGCGTTGTACTGGGAAATACTGAAGGAGATAAGTGGAGAAGGTGGACATTGAGCCCAAACATATCACTAAAAGAACCCAAGACTGGTTTCTAAGAAAGGTCAAGATGTTTGCATGGTCCAAGGTTTCCTACTTGAATCCCATTTAACATTTAGAGAGGATTTTGAAATTGAGAGTCTGTAGGAGGGACCCTTGCAACCTTGGTGAACTGAAGATTCCCAAGAGAAAAGAAGACAAACACTAATTACTTTTACTTTTTTAAACTTTTTTATATGTACAAATACATATTTGTTCATGTAAAAAGTGTACATATAAGAAAATAAGTTTATATAAACATTGAAATATAAAATGAAGGCATTGCGTGTAAATTTGAAGTGTATATATGCACAGAACTCCTATTAAATAACAATCACAGGTTTTTCAATACTCATTTCCCCCTCGTCTTGACAAAATATAACATTTAAGTAAAGGAGCAAACCAGATCACCTGTTTGGAGTCTGTACTGTGGAGTAATATGAAGCTTTAAAACAGCATCTGCACTTAAAAGTTTGGTTAGGTTCTGTACTTTAATTGTCCTTTAAAAAAATAACTTTGTGTACAGATCCGCATGCAGGCCCAGGGCAGTCTGCTACAGGGTAGCATGATGGCCAACTTCATCAACATTTACCAGACAGAGGGCACAAGAGGGCTGTGGAGGGTGAGTGGTGTGAGCCGTGGGTAGAGAAAATTTCTGCTTAGCTTGTTCAAAGTTTAATGCGGGTTTACAAAACCGAGTTGAGGCAGAAGACACCTGTTCCGGATATATTATTGTACTTATACAAGCATAGACAGCAAAAGCTGATTATCTAGTTGTAATTGTGTGTTTCTGGCACATTACTACACTCATTTCTAAGAGCAGGGCAAGTTGTATGTGGAATTTCTCTCTGTAGATATTGTAGAGACCACTGGTATGTTCCCAGTGTCCTAATGACCCTTCTTTGGAACTGTTCTGCCCTGACTGAAACCATGTTTACATTTGCACCACTGTGGTGGTCATTTGTTTTTAAATGTCATTGAGTTTTGAAAAAAAGTCATCAACATGTAAAGTATAAAACTAAGTATTTGTTGTGAAAACTGTTGAATCTGTAGATATTTCTTTTTGGTGTTAGGAATTCTTTGTAGCATAGATTACACAATATAACTATTTCTATTTTATTTTTATTCCTGGGTACAAAGTGTGTTTTCCCAATCCTTTATTTCTAAAATAAATAGAAAACAGCTATTGCTCCACAAAAACTTTGCTTCTGTGGTCAGGACAGTGACATTTTGAAGTATATCTGATTTCAGGAACATTCTCCATTCACTTTAAATGCTAAGCCGACTTCCAGAATATTCTGTAGCTGTGAGAACCGTCCATAAGTTTCTAGAACTTTCTGGGATTGACCAAAAAAGATAAAAATTCACCTGTTTTGTCACTATAAATTCTAATCTTTTGTGGGCAGTGATCATAAAATCTAAGTTTATGATGACTATAGTTGTTTTCACATAAGCTTTAGACACAAGCAGTTGAATAAAACATTTAAAAGTCAGGAACAAAAATTGGGACTCATCAGCCAAATTATAGATACTGTTAACCAACTAATCACTTCTGATTGGCTGGATTGGACGCTGTAGTAAAATGCTCAAATGGCACCAAGCTATTTAAAAGCCATTAAATGGTCCCTGTTGGTCATGGAGCTGTCTGTATGTTTAATATAGTTAATATATTTTATTAAACCTGTATATTTTATTTTACTGCATATTAAAATGTCATCATTTCATAATACTAATAAGCTACTTCAGGCTGTATTGTATTCTGATTGTCTTGGTAAATGAAGGGTCTGAAGTGTGTTGGTGGGTTCACATTTACTTCGAAAAACCATGACTCCGTTATGTAAGACCTGAAATGGTTCAAGTGTAAAAATAACCATAGTCATTTACCGATTGTGTGTTGTAGGGTGTCATTCCTACTGCACAGAGGGCAGCCATTGTGGTTGGTGTAGAGCTGCCTGTGTATGACATCACCAAGAAGCACCTGATTCGTTCTGGCCTTATGGGAGATACTGTTCTAACACATTTCATGTAAGTATACCCTGTCTGTGATCATGGCTGTGTCACTTTACATAGAGTTCTCTGTTCTCTATGCTAGAAGACCAAATAAAGCACAAATACATATCAGAATGGCCAAATATTCAAGCTTTACCAGATTTAAGTAGAATGCTTCATAGTCTTGATAACATGCGTACATGGTGTCCATAGAGGAGCCTGGATTTGATCCTGACTTTTTCGTGTATGTGCAGTTCCAGTTTTGCTTGTGGTTTGGCGGGGGCACTAGCCTCCAACCCAGTGGACGTGGTGAGGACTCGAATGATGAACCAGCGCGTTCTGTCTGGGAACCTCCTGTATAAAGGCACATTGGATGGACTCATGCAGACCTGGAGAAATGAAGGGTTCTTTGCCCTCTACAAGGGCTTCTGGCCCAACTGGCTGCGTTTGGGACCCTGGAACATCATTGTATCCTTTAATAAATGAACATCCACCCATCTTCCCCAGTGGGTTAGTTTCTGTTTTGGTTTTACTTGGACTCTCCACTAGGGGTCACTATATTGTCACAATTATTTAAATTGTTATTTAAGACTGTTGTTTTGTTAAAATATTTTAATTCAGTGGCATTCTTACATAATTAGTTACTTAAATAGCATTTGCTCTCAGTGTGCAATCACAAAATGTGATGAAAATATAAACAACCTTTTTCCTTTCTGCAAAACCACTGAACAGTAACTAAAATTGAGATCATTGTAACATATATATCCTATACCTGCAAACACAAATTCCACACTTCACTTGTTCTTGCTTCAATGAGCCATTAGTCATTATTTAATATAAAATTACAGCATGATTTTGTAATTCCTGTTAAAATGTTCTACCCTTAACGAACTCTGCAGTTCTTCATTACCTTTGAGCAGCTGAAGAAGCTTCCATTATAGCTGAGCCAATGACACTCCACAGACATAAAGAGTGTGTGTGGAGGGGCAAGGGAACATACTTGCACCTCTCCTGCCTTTGCCCTTCCTCGAGCATTCGCAATCCCTCCTGTCACTCATTTTATGTGCACGCTTATTTAAGTGTTTTTTTGCTTTTGTTTCAAGTTCTTTTTTTTCATTACAGTTTTTTAATGAGTCCATTTTACACCCAAAGCCTTTTTTTTCTCTCCTGGCAGCTAAATGTTAGGTCAGTGCTTAAAGTGCACACCTTGTTAGGTTATTGTTGGTAACTGAATTCATTTGATACGAAAAATCTTAAAACTGGCTTATTGGCCTAACTTTACTGTGTTCTCAGTAAATTCGATGAGTGTGATGGTGGCTACCAATTAGCCAACAGAACATTACTACTGACAAGATGAATTCTGGTCATTTGAGAAATGAATATAAGTCAAATATACTGCAGATTTTCAAATGAACAGTGTCCTGCCCAGATAAGCTTGCTTAAGCACCTTCATGTGGCCTGTAGATTCTAAATGTCTCTCAAACCACTAGAACACCCTGTTACAAGCATCACTGTAGGCCAATGTATCCTGGCACTAATACAAATTGGTGCTTGTGCCCATGTATCAGGTTACCTTTTGTCTTTTGCCACAGAACTCTTTCGCTTAAAGTGAAACGCAAAAATATACTGTTTTCTCGCAAGCTCTCTTGTACCTAAACACTGCTTGGTGCATCTTTTTTTTTTTTTTGTAGTGATCTCTGTAAAACTCCACTTGAGTCAGAAAGAACATGCAGGGTGCTGGCAGCGGGTTCACACCTACTCTGCCATTTGTATACGTATGGGTGTTTGTATACAGACAAGCACACATGAATGTGAATGATTAGAATATTTTGGTAGGCGTGGTAATCTGTACATAATTCTGTTGTACATTAGTAAGTTTTCAACATGTTTTCTTCCTTTTTGGAATTTGAGCAACTCCATGAAAAATGTATGTAGCGTTGGAGCGCTGGCCTTATTGCCAAAGTGTAAACGTGTACTGTACAGAACTGCACTGTTGTTTATAAGTTTTCAAAGTGACACTTCGTTATTAGGAAGGTACTGTTACATAATGTACACTCATCATAATGATTTCAAGGTCAAGCCTTTTCAGGTGATTTGAATCCTGCTTTTAATACGCCTTTCGCGTTCTACTCATGCCTCTTGGTCACAGGTTACCAAATATGAAAGAAGCTACACTTATGATTGAACCAGCAATAAGGATTTTAGGGGGTGGCTTGTACAATAAACTGCTTTATTGTAGCTGGAAGTTCATTCTTTCTCATTTGGTCTGTGAAGTTTATAGCGAACACTAATACATGTATTATGTATTAATGAGAACTGTAGAAACTGACTTTCGAAAAAAGTCAATTTGGAAGCGGTTTGGTGAGCTGTGATCATGTCATATGGGCTGATGACCCCACTTTAAATATATGTAATGTGTTTATGAGGATGGTTTATGATCGATAAAAGTATTTTAGGCATAACAGTCGTACATGTTGCTCCAACAGTAAAAACTGATCATTCATGTTCCTTTGTCCAGGTTAATCAGAGTCAGCGTTTCTTGTGTCTTGTGTTCAGATTTGCCTGAGTGATTTGTATGTTAAGGGTTTGGCCTTGAAATACTTTGATGCTGTATGCCTGGATAATTTCACTGTTTTTGTACTTTTTTCTTCCAGTTTCTCCACTCCTTTCTTTTCCTAAGCATGATGCATGCTGCTTTCTTTCACACTGTTTAGCCATTGTAAAATGCCTATTTTCATGTGCTGCCAAGACCAAGAAACCGGTAAGACCCACGTGCCACTTCAAACTTCTAAACTTTTTTCTCTCAGACTTGAAATGGAATTTTATACAAGTTATCCCTTTTATCCTTGTTCCAGTCTTTTGTTCTTTTTTTTAAAGTTTGCTTTGAAGAAGTTCCTACTTAGAATTTGAGTTTTTTAATAATATAATTTCAAAACCAAAGTATATTTTATTTATTTTTGTTCAAAATCAGGTAAATGTATGTAATTACATACGTAACTGATAATGTAAGAATATATTTGGTGTATGACCATGAGGATCTGGATCATATTAGCGTAAAGCATTGCTTTGTGGTCTCTAAATTTTCAATTGTAGTCAAGCTTTGAAAAAGACACTTTACTTGGAAGGATTATATAATTATTATACTTTGTAGGATCTTTTTTTCTGCAAATGGAGGACGAGAATGCATAGATGACTACGAATTCAACAGGCTGTGTGCAATCCTGCAGGGGGAATGGTCAGCAGCAGGAAAAATAACATTGATCATATAATGACTTAAGACTCCAAATGGATTTGTTTGCTTACTTTCATCAGGGTATGCAGTTTGTATATGCTGGGATGCCTGTCATAACCATTGGCTGCATTACTGATCTGCTCATTCTCAGTCACTTGCCAAGATGTTTGTCACCTTTGATTGTTTTCAGCTATGATGAACATGCAATCATAATGTACAATAATTTGTTGCTTGATGATGAATGGTATGAAACTTGGCTATATTCTGTGGCTGGTTTTGCTTCATATGACATAAATGTGCACCTGATAATAAAAACAAGTTTCCTGATATGTGGGCTTTTTGATTCTGAGTACAGTATTGTACTTGAATTTTGTACAAGCGCTGGCTGGTATAAATTTGCTTGTATGGCAAAACTATACACAGCCGGTCTGAATGGTATACCTATACCTGTTGTGTGTTGCATGTAATGAGTTTTTCTCCATTCGGGTTAATAGAGGGTTTGCATTGACCTCAATTTCCTACTGGAACATACCCCCTGAGTGGCAAAACATTTTGTAATGTCTTTTTTCAGTATGGAAACAAATTTCAAAACTGGGAGTAAAACTATGTACATTTAAGCCAGTTAGTGGACAGTGATCCTTACAACCTACCATAGATCCAGTGGTCCTTGAATATTGACATGTGGCCATGAATTGTGTATGAGTCTTGACATTTATTTAAACCTAAAATTTTGATGCAGCAGAAATGCACAAAGCAAAGCCTGAAGGCATACATACAATAAATATCAGGCTTCCTGCCCCCATGTCAATGTCCATGGGCCACTGCTTCTACTTCTTGTTAAATATGTACAGTCAACTGCTGTTTCCCATTTTAGATTCCCATTTCTTCTATTTTTGCAGCATTTGAGTTGAGGGATAATGCTGCCTCTCGCTAAAAGTTTCTTGCTGCCACACAGGAGTGACCTGTGTCTGTAATGTCACTGTCCATGCCACTTCCCATACTCACACTGAGTGGCAAATCATGCTGTAACATAACTGCCTACCACAAGCAAGTCTGAAACTGGAAGTAAAGCTATTATCTGCTTATGGTAAAGGAGGCTAGACTTGACAGCATAGCTAAAACGTTTCGCAGTGGGATGTCCTCTAATAGAGAATATGCATTGATGTCATTTTTCCCACTGAAACCTACCTTCTTAGTTGGACTGAGTGGCAAAACATGCTGTAATTTAATGGGTTTCAGTAGGGAAAACTTCAAAACCAGGAGTGAAGCATGGACTTGTGATCCATGGACAGTGACATGTGACCATGAATCAGGTTTCCTGTGAAAGAGTCAGGAATCGGAGTTAATATCTGATTATTTTTCTGTTCATTATTTTGAAGTCTTCTGTAAAGTCCCTGAATGTGTAACTTCACCCTCTTGTTTCTAACTGTAATTCTGTTCCTGTGAGAATGGAATGTTACGGAACTGCCTGTCAGCAAAGCCAGCAATGACAAAATGACTGATACTCAGTTACTCAGGAGTGTTCTCTGATTATCAGTACTCTGAATCGACATAAGCCTTAAAGGTTGATTTACATTCTCACAGGTCAGCTAGAGAGGGAACTAAACTCAGGTTAACTCTTTCTCTGGGTAGAAATTCAGTGGCTCAAAGGCATATGCAACACTGGGCCTTGTGTGAACACACCTCTCCTGCTGAGCAAACCACCTTAATACACCCATTTCCTGATTAAACTTCATCTCATGACTTCACCATCTCAGTACCACTTTTTGTGGTGCTACAAGTATTACAGTCAACAGACATTTATTTGTACCTGATTTCGATGCTGCAGAAACATAAAAATGATCAACATGCCATATACATTGACTGATGTGTTACTACGATACAGCATCTAGGCCTGTGCCTGACCAAACTTAAGACATAGACCACCCAATAATTTAAAATGTGTCGGTGTTTTTCTTACTTGGTAAGAAAATAAAAATCAGTATTCCACATTGCAGATTCTGTATTGGTCCCAGTACCAAAATGAATGGTTGAGATATGACTCTTGGTATATGATCAAAAACCTATGAAAAAAGCCCAAGCAAGGGTGACTCCTGTCTTTTCCATCTATTCAGTGAGAAACGAATGCCTTCTATGGAAAAGAGCATGTAGGATGTAGATTTACTTTTCTTAGGCTGTTTTCAAGGTATGGAAACTGAACAGTGTTTGCTTTTTCTGTTGTCTGGGCTTTAAGGTAGTAGCAAGGTTAATGTCTTCAAACAAAGCCTAATGCAAAATATAAATATCAGTAAATTTTAAATGCCAGTTGTTTTCTTTACTATTAGTAGGCAATGCTTCTAGCATTAGCTGAGAACAGTAGGGTATGATTGTTGTGCATTTCATCAGTCTCTAAAAATATTATTTGCCTGAATATTTACATTATATTTACACTGACTGCATTTAGCAGATGTTCTTATCCACAGTGACATACATGGGTGCTGTGTATTCTACAAGGAAAACCAGCCCCTCACACCAGTAAACCTAGACGTACATTAAGAGCGGCTAGTCAACCACGATTCTACCTGAGCTGAAGATCATCCTCACACAGAAAAGACAAAGTTTATTAATATTAATATTTTGTCACTTGTGAGAAAGTTAGTTTGAGACATTATATTATCGAGTGCTCTGTAAAGAGGTGGGTCTTCAGTCACTGTTTGCAGACATTGAGGGTCTCTGCAGTTCTAACATTCAGGGGAAGCTCGTTCCACCATTTAGGTGGGGTCTCACATCCCCCAATAATTTGAACCCGGGTCTCATAAATAATAATAACCATGATTTTATGTGTGAATACGTATAATTTCAATTGTTATGATACTTTATTAGAACAGTTCTACAAAAAAGAAAACCACAAATTTTGTACCAAACCTGCTTCAGTATATGCTTTAATACTTTCCACCTATACATTAGAACATTTTGAATTTAACATGGAACTAGTCCAGCTCAGTTTTTTCAGATTATAGCAGATTTCACCAAGGCCGACCGGAAAGTTTGCTTAAGGGCACCGACAGGTTGGGAATTCGAGGCAGACCGGCTGTCACACTCTTTTCCAGAATCTGACCAAACGGGCTGCAGTGTGAAATGTAAACTTTTAAACAGGTGTGGAAGGTGTGTGTTTACTGCAGTGTAAAGCGAACCATTACTCGCCATCCGGTGCTCCGCGGAGTGATACCGGTGAAGTAAATAGAACACGCTGTTCTCACGGATAACAACGCGGAGACAAAGAAGAGTCTGCAGAGCCACAGTTTCGGCGCATGCGCAGTATCACATCGGGGGAACCCGCTAACTCGCAGTTTGCGTCGTGCAGTTGGTTTTACGTCGCCATACCTATTATAGCTATACTGGGCGGGTAAATCACTTCTCAACCAATCACACTGGGCCATCAGAACCAGCAATAGTATAACAGTTATTAGTTATTGATCGGTGAGCCCACCTGTACTATATTATGTCCAGTCGACGGTATATAATATGGTATAATTTGTAGTTTTGCCAGTGTTTGTCTGGATGGCCATCTTCTTCCTTTTCCAGTTTCGTCCTCCTATCAGGTGCGAGTTCGTGCGCACAGGTATCATTTCAGTCTCCGCCCACAAGCAGAGCAGCGCCACCGCTGAGGGAAAACTGGCGAACTTTCGTCTGAGTTCGCACAGTTCCTCTCTTCATCCGCGTATTGCGCACGGTTTCTTCATTCAGTCACTTTATAAAAAAGTGCAGTTTTATCGCCTATTCTGGAATTAACTTAGTGCGAACATGACCCTTCCTTCGGCGCGCAGCACGTCGACCCTGCGCACCGTGAGCGTCGCCTCCGAGCCGACCGTGGCCACGATGCTGTCTCCCGGACATTTCAGCTTCAACGGAGCCTCCACCTTGCGGACGGTCAGCATGGCGCCGGGGACCCCCATACAGTCCGTCCAGTACGTGAACGGTGCCATGGACGGTAACGTGCTGCAGGGAAACGTGCGGTACCTGGTGCCCGTCCAGCGAACAGCAGCGGAGTCGTACGTGCTGATCAACCAAGCGCCGCAGATGGTGAACCCGGTCTACTTACAGAATCTGCAGCGGGTCAGCGTGAGCAGCCTGGACGAAGGGGAGAGTTTCCAGCAACTGGTGGGTTTTTCATCTGTTTTCTTACCAAGTCACTTGCGCTAGGGACCATCGGGGTAACCCGTTTGAAAAAACCTGACTATGCTTAAGCTTTTAGAAAGTGCTGGGTACAGAATAAGGCTAAAATGGTCCCCAGTCACGTGTGTTGGCCTCTTCATCATGCATTGGTCATCTCCCAAAGCCTGAGTGACAAAAACAGGTTTAAACTAAGTTCAATCTCTTTATTATTGACATTTTCTTATGTTAAAGAGAGAATGTTGCTGTGAATCAACTTTGTGTAAATGTGTACAGTGGTTGCACAATAATTAGTTATTTCGTCAAAACAATGTTTTTCAGTTTACATCTCACAGTAAGTACGGCTTTGCAGTGAATTTTGTTCATACAGAGGCAACACTGCATGTATAGATCATGTACATTATGTTCTAAGCACACCTTTGCTTTATCCAGACATGTTTGAACTGAAGTGGTCATACTGGCTTCCTTTGCCTTATTTTGACAGAAAAATTACTGTATTAGTCAATGCTATGATACGACATGATAAGAGAGTTGGTCGACTTGTGCTTTTGTCTAGATCATCCATCACTGGGGCCTCCTGCTCATCTGTCAGGCTAGTTCAACATCTCCAAATGCTTTGTTTGCTACCCACTCCCCCTAGCCAAAACAGGGGCTCCACATTACAGGCTTTAACTGTTGCCACCCTTATACACAGAGACTTAAAAAAAAATTATTTAGTTCATTATTGTTATCTGGATTGGTTCCTCCCCAGATTTCTTCCTCCGGCTTAGGGAGTTTTTACTTGCCCCTGTCGCCATTGGCTTGCTCATTAGGGGCCTGGACATAGCTTCCGTAAAGCTGCTTTGTGACAATGTCAAGTGTCTCTTTTGACCCATCAAATGCAGGATGAAGAACTTTGCCATGACACAAAGCTGCGCTAAACACCCAGCTGTTACCACTGTGGTTCAACTTAATATGCTGTTTGTCTCCACAAAATATTTGTTTACCCAAGGCATCTTTGCTTGTTTTCTATCCTCATGTTTGTGCTGGAGAACTGTTTGCATTCCGGGCATTGAACTCAGGCAGGCCATTTGAATGATTTATGTAGTCTGTTGTGCATCACACAATGAGATGTTAACACACTGGTTCTTCCTCTTGCATTTAGAATATCAATGGGAAAGCTTCGTCTGTGTTCAGCCAAACGTCGAGCCCGACCAAGAGTCCCGAGCCGCCAGAGGTAAGCACTTCCGCCATCAACCTATGATGACACACACATAGAGATGACCTCATACACAGCAATTCATTAAGTCCTAACTACCTCCTCCCCAACTGCACATTCACATGCATACACACATACGCTTCTGCAGTACGGCAATATTCTTTTATTTACAGTCCTTCTCTTTATATTCAGTCTAGCATGTGTTTTTTAGGGCATACGCTTTGTGCACCTTCATAGTTGTAGATGTAGCTGTTGAAGATTGTTGGTTGTGTATTTAGGTTGGGTTTCATAAGCAGGTTTAAGTTGAAGCCTTGCTGCGTGAGCATATGTGTGTGTGTGTGTGTGTGTGTGTGTGCCCCGGAGGGGTTTATGGGTTTGTGAAACAGTGCTACACCTTCAGGGTGTGTCAAACTGGAGGAATGGACTCAGTCATTCCCAGATGGCATTCTGTGGGAACGCCCTTTTCTTAAAACTTTAGCTGGAACAGGAAAATAGTAAAATGCAAATGGATCGACATTTATAATGACTGAATGCTTTTGAAATAAGCACTGAGTTGCACTGAGGTGGTGCATTTTCTTAATTTTTCTGGGGGATCAAGTTTCACATGGGATATAAATGATAATGTCAATGATATCAGTTCATTGGCTTAGGGAGCGCTCCCTGCTGTCTGCCATTGCTAGAAGTTTTGTGTGAATTCAACACATGCACGTCTTGCACAGCAGAACTATAGATACTTTTTACGCAACACTGAAGAAATCATTCAAACCCCTGTAACTGTTTCTAATTTAGTTATTGCCTGTTTTCTCTCTCTGCCATCTAATAACAGGCCAAGAAATTTGGAGGGAAAAGGCAGATGCATTTCTCTGCTGATGCACTGTCTCAGTATTTAAGAGTATACGGAACATTTCAGTGCATTCAGAAGAGGATACAAAGTGTTTTTCTACTGTACAGTCATAGAAATGCCTTCCTAACTATAATAGTGAGAACATATTAGTTTGATCACATGAAATCGCGTGGATTGGGCAGATACCAGTTTTAAAGATGTGCAATGGTGCTCAAGCCATTTCAGATTGTATAATTTCGATAACCATTTTAATATGTATTGATTTTTTTAATGTATTGTAAAAGTATGGGTTATGGAAATGTGGAAGAATTGTGGTCACTTGATGCATAATATGAATTTTTGTACCATCACAATTCTACTGCATACTTGCGGATGCCTTACAACAAACAGAATACAACATATATATGAGAAGAACCTGAATCTCTGCTATATGACCCACCAGAGCTCTGCTAAGTACTCTTTAAACTATTCAGTTGCCCCTCAAGTAGCTAAGCCTACTTAAGCCATGCACAGACATGTTCAACTTGCTGTGCAGAGAAGACCTGACTGCCTCATGGACATTCTTATCCTCCGGCAGAAAAACTCTCTGACAATAAGTTTGTTCAGTGTGCTTCGAATGTGGTAGTACTCATTTAAGTGGAGAAAACTGCTAAAAGTTATGATGAGTCAAAAGTTTTGAATTTGAAAATATCAGATTAGGATTTTTGATAAGTAAAGTATCTTTCCTGTGATGTACTTTTCACATATATTTAGTCAATTTATCACACTCAGAAACTCCGCTAACAAACTCCTTCCGAAGTAAATAAAAGTAAAAAAAATGTGACAAAATATTGTACTTGGTCATTTATTTGTTGAGGAAAATGATCCAATATTATATATCTGTGAGTGGCAAAGTATATAAACCTTTGCTTTTACTTTCTGGTGTAATCTCCTTATGTGGCAGTAACTGCAGCTGAATGTTTCTGGTAACTGTGGATCAATCCTGCATACGCTATAGACAAATTTTAGACCATTTCTCCATTTTATTTTTATTAATTTTTCATAAATTAATTTATATTTTATTAAATACATCCTTATCCTGTACACATGGAACATAATGTGACATTTTGAGGTTGGGGTCTTGATTTTTTTGTGTTCTTTGCAAACTTGGTTATCAGATTTCATCCTAATGCCCATCCCTATTTAAAAGTGCCCTTCGTTTGAGATAAAGGAGAAAATGATTTAGGACATTCTTTGGTGATGTGTTGACAGACTGCAATGTTCATTGTTTGAACTTTAGCAAACAGACTAACCAGTCTTCAAACATGTCATTAGCTCTGCTGTAATTTACTGATAATAATCATCTTGGAGTCATAATCCTTAGACACGCAAGGACAAGAGTAGGTACGGTTGGAGTTTCACTTATGTAAGAAGGTTTTTTGAGGGAGCAAAATTTCTTCCCAAAGATTCTTGAGATGAATAGGAAGAGTACCATGTGCAAGGATTCCTAGCCAAACATTTTAAAAGCATTTAGGGTAACCATCTACACTGACATTTGCTGCATGCGATCATTTTTAAAGGAATAATGCTATTATTAGTAATGTGAGTTGTTTATGTGCTGGGATAATCTGCTTATTTTAGTAAAGGAAAGGAAAGTGACTCTTTGTCATTGTGAACACACTCAAGCACCACAACGAAATGTGACCTCTGCATTTAACCC
>JBBPDA010000025.1:2014855-2026227 GCA_037974385.1 Arnoldichthys spilopterus | reverse complement strand
CTCTCTCTCTCTCTCTCTCTCTCTTTCTCTCTATTTCTTTCTCTTTTCTCTCTCTCTCTCTCTCTTTTTCTCTCTCTCTCTCTCTCTCTCTCTCTCTCTCTCTCTCTCCTTTCCTCTCTCTCTCTCTCTCTCTCCATCCTTTTGTAACACCCCAGAGGAGTCGCTCTTAATTGAAAGTGCTGCTGAATTGCAGCCGTTTAACCACCCAAATAAGAGCGAGAGACACTTGAGGAGGAGGCTGAGCGCAGCAGGGCTGGAACGAGGTTTACGACACACTGCTATTGCATTAACGGAGGATCCGAGACCGGGGGGGGGGGTCAGATTGGATCAGACATGGCGGCGGTTGTTGCTGATGATGGATGAGGAGGTTCTGTAAAGGACACTAAGGTCCATGTAGCAGGAGTAGGAGGGGGATCCCCCTGTTCTGACCCGACTCTGGGAAAACCCATGTCCCGGGGCCCCAGAGCCACACGGGCCCGAAGCACATCTATGTGTAATGATTTCTGACGCGTAGCTTCCTGAAACACCGTAACGGTTAGCAGGTTGTTTTCACTCGGATTTGTTATTTTCCCAGAAAGAATGGAGAGTTTTCCCTGTTGCTGACCTAACAAACACTAGAGCCTGTTGATACACACTCACTTATCCCAACCAAGGTCACAGGGGAAGCTGGACGCTACTCCAGAGGTGAAAGGTGGAGGATACCTGGCCAGTCCATCGCAGGGCAGACACACAGTCACACCTAACGGGCAATTCAGCATCTCCAGCTCACCTGATGCACCTCTACGGAGGGGATGGGTTTTTAAACCACTGGAGATGCTTTGAACCTTGGTGCCACCCAGCAAACCCACCTGGGTTACCGCTTGTTTAGGGGGGGGACCACTGTAATCAGTCACACCCACCACCTGTGACCCTTTGTTCTGTTCGTTTCATCCCAAAAACAAGTTCACACCGGAACAAACAGCTTTGCTTTGGTTGGGAACCAACGTTTCAGGTTTAGAACCAATGTATCATTGGTCAAAATGCTCCAGATGGTTCCAAACGGGTGCACGACCTAAAGCGGAACGTGTTCCCCATTGGCTGAGAAGAAGAACTCCCAACAGAAGAACCGATACCACGGTCTCCAACTCCAAGCACCCTGTATGTACCAGAAAGGTTTGCCAACAGTAGCCACAGTGTCGTATTACCTTCACGTGGCCTTCCTTGGCCTCCCCGTACTGAACGTGCTTCCTCAGATGGTTGCAGATGGCTCGGAGGGTCGGGTGCATCTCCACACAGAAGTTGCATCTGTAGCCAATAGGAGCCTTATCGGCCTGGCCATCCGCCTGAAGAAGAGGTGAGTAAACAAGGCCTTGGTTAGACGTACTGTAGTGTGGCGAAGGCCATTGTCCACTGCTGGGTGTAGCTGTTCCTCGAAGCACGTGAAGACGGGACTCACACCGTCACTTCAACATTTCTCATAATTGGGTCATCAGGAACCTTTGATAACTAATGACCGGTGAATGCGAGATGCAATCACTGGGATCGTCCACTTAACCACTTGCTGAGGTTCTGCAGACCACATGAAGGCCGTTAGGAGAAGACCATTACAATTACATTTTACAATTCCTCTGATTAGCCTCGTCCATTCCATCCTGGAACGTGCCGTCGAGGTTCAGTGTCCAAAACGCTCAATCAAATTACATGTACAGCGTCTCGGTAAAACACACGTTCTGCCCGTTTTTATTCCAGATCTTCTGTTTTCCAATATTTTAAATTCAGCAGCTAAACATTTACTCCATGACAATGTGAAGAGATGGGTTCTCAGCAGAGGACGAGTTCTCAGCAGAGGACGGGCTCTCAGCAGAGGACAAGTTCTCAGCAGAGGACGAGTTCTCAGCAGAGGACGAGTTCTCAGCAGAGGACGGGTTCTCAGCAGAGGACGAGTTCTCAGCAGAGGACGAGTTCTCAGCAGAGGACGGGTTCTCAGCAGAGGAGGACGGGCTCTCAGCAGAGGACGGGTTCTCAGCAGAGGACAAGTTCTCAGCAGAGGACGGGTTCTCAGCAGAGGACGGGTTCTCAGCAGAGGACGGGCTCTCAGCAGAGGACGGGCTCTCAGCAGAGGACAAGTTCTCAGCAGAGGACGAGTTCTCAGCAGAGGACAAGTTCTCAGCAGAGGACAAGTTCTCAGCAGAGGACGGGTTCTCAGCAGAGGACAAGTTCTCAGCAGAGGACGAGTTCTCAGCAGAGGACGGGTTCTCAGCAGAGGACGAGTTCTCAGCAGAGGACAAGTTCTCAGCAGAGGACGGGCTCTCAGCAGAGGACGAGTTCTCAGCAGAGGACGAGTTCTCAGCAGAGGACAAGTTCTCAGCAGAGGACGGGTTCTCAGCAGAGGACGAGTTCTCAGCAGAGGACAAGTTCTCAGCAGAGGACGAGTTCTCAGCAGAGGACAGGCTCTCAGCAGAGGACAGGTTGTGGTTAGAAACTTGCCCTTTCCATCAGAGGATTGCAGGTGCAAGTCCCAGCCCAGGTACCACTTAGTGTGAGTGAGTGATTATTTGTCATTGTGAACACACCACAGCGTAGAACACACACAGAACCAAACGTGACCTCTGCATTTAACCCATCACACGTGGCGCAATGGGCAGCTATCAGCAGCACCCGGGCAGTGGTGGTGGGATGGTTAGGGAGCTCCCCCAGTGGTTCCCTTGAGTAAGGCCCCGCTACGCTGCTCCCCGGGCGCTGTTGGTAGCTGCCCACTGCTCCATGTGTGATGGGTTAAATGCAGAGGTCACATTTCATTATGGTGCACTTCGTGTGATGGGGTGTGTTCACAATGACGTTACTCATTTAATCCAAAGCGACTTCCAGGACGTTGAGCAGTGTAGTGGGACGGTACCTTGTTCAAGGATACCTCAGTTATGCCTGGGCCGGGACTTGAACCCGCGACCTTTAGGTCCAAAGGGCCTAACCACTAGGCTCCACTGCCATTTTCTCTTTCACACTTTTGCGTACGACTGTACAGCTAAAGACCCAGTCGCTGCTTTGTGAAGAATTTAGATTGTAGTGTAAACACTGGCTCTGCTTCATGCTAAATGCTACAAGTGAAGCTCCACTGATGGTTGAGCCAAATGTCAAACCTACAACATGATCAGGTTACACTGTGAGAACCTGAAAACGTTCCCTTCACAACCAGCTCACCTTGTGGTCTGGGTTCGTCTCAGTCGGCTCTGTGGTCTTCTGCTTACTCTGGAGCTGCTTCCTCCTCTCCTGGCGCGTCGCCCTCTTCAGGAACTCCTCGTTGTGGTCTGTCAGGTGGGCGCTGAGTTCCGGAAGGGTCAGGAATTTGATTTCACAGTGAGCGCACTGGTAGAGCTCGGCGTCATCCTCCACTGGACTCTGGATAGTGGCGAAGTCCCGCCTGAGCTCGGCGCCGTGGTGGCCGTTGTAATGATTCACGAGCAGGTCTGCAGAGCTGAACGACAGCCTGAAGCACTTTAGACACTTGAACGGCAGCCACTCCACGTCGTTCTCCTGCTCCGCCTCCGACTTCACCTCCACCAGTTCCACGTCCTCTGGGACGGGCGACTTCTCCGGCTCCCTGGGGTAAATCACGGTGAAGTAGCGCCCGAGCTTGCTGGAGTGCTGCCTTTTAGGAAAAACCCCCGGATGGCGCTTGATGTAGTGCGAGACGATGCTTTTCCTGCTGAACGCCTGAAAGGAGCACAGCGAGCACTTCCTTCGGTCCACTGCCTCCCTCAGCTCGTCGCTCATGGCGGGTCCGTCTTCCTCAGAGGCCAAGGGCACCATTACCTTGGTCGGCTTCTCTCCCAACGTCTTCGAGGCAGCCAGGCAGTGAGTGTAGTAGGCGTCGATGTCGTGACGTTTCTGGTAGTGGGCGGCCAGGCCTTTGCGGATGGGGTTGGTGTAGGAGCAGAGGGCACATTTGAAGACGTTGTTCTTGCCCTCGGGCTGGGCTCGCACGTTGTTGTGCTTGATGCGGTAGTGTCGGGCAATCCCTTTTCGGGTGGAGCAGAAGTACTTGCACAGCTGACATTTGAACACGGTGTGTTTCTCTCCCTTCGCAAGTTCCGAGAGCGTGAGGTCAAAGTCGCAGACTTCGGAGACCTCGGGAACGCTGGCAGCACTGCACTCGGCGACGGAGTCCTCTTTGTTGGTTGGCGATTGCATGCTGGTTGGCATGAAGATGTCGGACGCCGACTGGTTGTGATATTTCTCGTAATGTATCTTCAGTTTCTCGAGCGTCCCGTGAGTGTAGGGGCACATCTTGCACCTGTAGGCGCCGTATCCCTGCCTCTGGTTCTTGGATCGCTCGTCCCCTTCGTTCGCCAAGTCTTTCACCTGCTCTATGTCATCGGCGAAGTCTTCGGCCGTGACTTTGACCAGTGGGTGGCGCTTCTGGTAATGCGTGAGGACCCCGTGAATGCGTGAGTTCACATACGGACAGTGCCTGCACTTGTACACCGAACTTGGGTTGATGTCTGCTTCCTGTGCAAAGTCTGCAGCCTTCACTTTCATGCCAGGGTGTTTTTTGCCATAGTGCGTCAAGAGACCGTGGAGGCTGTTGTACTCAGACAGACACACAGTGCACTGGTACGGGTTGTTTGATATCGAGGAGGTGGTGGAGAAGGAAATAAGGGACTGACGTTCAAGCGCTGACCTGTTAATCTCCATAGCGACCTCGTCGGAGTGGTGGCTGTTGAATGGACTGGACATTGGGACGTTTCCCTTGGCCATCTGGGGGAGCAGCTTTTCTGCCGCCTGATTTCCTTTGATGATGTCAAGGAGAACCGACTCGTCTCCTTTGACGGCCCACGGGTGAACAGCCTGGTAATGGTTGGTGATGTCCCAGATGGAACAAGCCTCAAAGGCACAATCTCTGCATTGATAATGCTTCGCTTCAGGATTCCCCACTTGTCTGGAGATGGAAGTATCAGGACCAGCCCACAGTTTGCTAGCCATGTACGCGTAATCGACGTTGTGCTCGGGGTGTCGTCTTTGGTAATGCATGAGCAACCCGCTGGGTTCGGCATGGGAATAGATGCACCACTCACAGTGATAACCAGCCTCCAAGATGCCATCTTGATAAGCCCAGTGTAAAATGGTCATGGCCGTGGCCTTCACAGTAGGATGATCTTTCTTCAGATGCTTCTTCAAGGCATACACATAGGGGGAGGTGTAGACACAGTGCCTGCACTTTAACGAGCGGAGCACTCTCGGTTTCTCCGCGTCGGCTGTCGAGGTCGCAGTGGACGTGGAGCCTCCTGTTTGGTTCATCTGAGCCCTCTCCCTCTGACTGCGAACCACAGCGGTGTGCCTCCGAACCAGGTCTGCGTTCGCCTTTACGTCTCGGTGCTTCTTCTGATAATGGATCAATACGCCTTTCACAGTTCGGTTCCCGTAGTCGCAGTGCTGACAGAAAAACAGCATCTCGCCTTCTCCCTTGTCTGCCGCTCCTTTCGGGTGCAGGTTGTTGGGCCCGTCGGTTGAATTGGCGCTGAACTGCTTCATGAACTGTTTGGGAGGTGCGATCTGCAGCTCCTCCATGAGCTTCATCAGCCCTGGCGTGGGAGGAGCATGCTTTATGTACTTTGCTGTCACCTTGATTTCTGGGTGTCGCTTCTGGTAATGCACGAGAACGCCCACCACAGAGCGATTGTTATAGACACAGTGCTTGCAGTAGAAGACCTCCTCATCCCCACCCATGGGCACGGCGACGTTCGCAGACTTCGGGGTGCTAGACAGGTTATAAGCGACGTTGCTCGACGACTGAGCTCTGTCTACGGATATGACCCGCATCGTTTTCTGTATGCGGAAGTATGAGGCCTTCTGTTCGGGGTGCTTCTTCTGATAGTGGACCAAGACCGAGTGCATGTTGGGGCTTGCGAAGGAGCACATGTCACAGTCGTAAACTACTACATTGCCATCAAGGGTTTCCCTAAAGGTTTCCGAGTCCACACTCGAGTCCGGGGTCTTGCACATGTTTTTGAGGGAAGGACTTGACGAGGACCTTGAGGCAGACGTCGCAAAGTTCTTGGGCCCAGAGTTCAAGATTTCTCTCAGCGTCTGTGAGTCTGTCGCTCCCTTCTGAGGCTGGTCAACGACGTAGCTTGAGAAAATCATGGCGTTGTTGATTTTGACTGAAGGGTGCATTCTTTGGTAATGAGGCATCAGGCTTCTGACATTTGGGCTGGTGTACGAGCAGAAACGGCACGTGTACACCAAGTCTGGCTGGTTGAAGTTGAGAACGTTGCTAGCTTCGGGGTGGTGATCCATGTAGTGCTGGTGTAAGTCGTTGAAGCTGTTGTATTCTATGAAACACTCTAGACAACGGAAGACAGCGCTCTGATCCTCAGGATCGAGAATGTATCTAAAGCTAAACTTGATGTAGGGATGCATTCGCTGGTAATGGGTACTAACGCTGCGGGCCGACTTGTTCTGGTACTCACAGTGTTTGCAATAGAAAAGGTTCCCAGGTTCCTCTACGTAGTCGACGTTATCTTGATACGCCTCCCGGCTGTCCTGACTGCTCTGGTCCTGGATGTCTTTAGGTTCTAGAGATGTGGTGAAGTTGTTGTCCTCATCATCAGAGACAGTCATCTGGATGGGGATGTTCCTTGAGGTTAATTTGGGTTGTAGGCTACGCTTCCTTTTGCCAACGCCACGCTCTGCCTGAGCACCGCCAGACTTCCTAATGTACAGATGTTGCGTGTTGTAGGTGAAGCGCTGGCTCTGGATTTCAGAGTTCTCTCTCTCTTTTTTCTCGTCAATGTGGTTCTCGTTCTCTTCGTCTTCGTCCTCCATCTCCTCAAGGTTGATCACGTCTTCGTGCTGTTGACTCTGACTGATCTTGCTCTGAAGGTTATTCGCAATTTCATCAATTCTCGTTCGCTTCTTGACAGGAGACAGATCCAGAGGCAGGTCGTTGATGGACTTCCTGGCTGTCTTCCCAATAAGGTGCTTCCTGGATGAAAACCCAAGGATTGACGTTTGAGTTTTTTGCACAAAGTTTAATAAGGTGTATGATTCGGACTCAGAGTCCTGCTGCTCGTTTGATGAGCCCTCCTGGCTCGTGGCTTGAATCTCGTCGCAGTAAGAGTGCTTATGCTGCTGGTGGACACGCAAGCCTTTCAGCGTCGCTGTGGAAAAGTTGCAGAGTGCGCAGTGATGAGAATTTTGCTGATCGTCGGCAGCGGCGGATTTCTTCCCGTTCATTTTGGAGCTGCCATTCCCTCCGTTCACCGAGTCCTCATTCTGGCCTTCTGGGCTTTCATTGGTTAGGTCCATGGTGTCCCAATCCGATGAGGAGCCACCATGACACTGCTTGTGAGCGCCCAGCTTTAGAGGACTGGTGCACAGGAAGGGACACGCGTCACACTTGTACAGTGTGGTTTTCCCAGACAAGTGGATGTTTTCTATGTGGCGGGAGATGCTCCGGCGATGCGTCGTCAAGAAGGAGCAGAAGGGGCACTGGAACCTATTCAGATGTCTCCTGATTGGAATCCCTTTAGTCTCCAGCAATTTATTATCCTCCTCTGACAGAAGCAGCTTAGCCGAATCCTCGGCTGACAATGGGTCAGTGTAATTGGGATCATCCACGTCACCGAGTTCACCATCAGAGCTGCTTCTGGAGTCGTTCAGAATGCCGGAGTCCAGGTCTACCGCCGAGCTGGATATGTCCGACATTGCAAAGGTAGATCTCTCCGACAGTATGGAAGACCCTGTGCTGTTGGGTACTTTCATTGTGATTTGAGAATACTGAAAATTCGGCATCCCTGCTGTGGTCTTCAGCGACGGGGTCCCTTTCGAAGACGAAACGTTCGCTAAGGATCCTTCATTTCCACCTGCGTCGTTGGACATTGCGTTGGACGTTGGAGTGCTTCTTGGCGATAAAGGAGAAGCAGATTTGGAGGACCCTGCGCTCCCCTCCGCTTTGGGCTGTTGCAGTGACACCATGATCTTGACCATGTTGCGGTGCTTCTTCATCATGTGGTCGCATAACCGTTGTCTTTGCAGGGTCTGAAAGCCACACCACTCACAGCTGAAACCGTCTCGGGTCTGGGGCTTGATCATGGATTCTAGAGCGTGATGTTCTGTAAGAGCATCTGGAGCCTCCTCGCACGGTTCTTCTGAAGACAAGGCGTCCGAGTCCACGTCCAGAGACGCCGTTTCGGCTTCTGCTTCAGCGGGGGAATCCGAATGTCCCAACAAATTGTCTTTGTGATACATCCTCTGATGCTTGAGGATCCGGGCCCTGCGGGGGGACTTGTATGTGCAATACTGACAGGAGAACATCTTCTCTACGCCATCGTGCACCGCAGCGTTGAAGGCTGACTGCTTGGAAGCATTGTGTGAACCGCCGCCGCTCGGGCAAGCTCCTCCTACGACGCCGTGGACCTTCCTAGCGTGATCACTGAGGAGGGATTTTGATCGGAAGTAGCGAACACAGAACTTGCACTGGAAAAACGGGTTGGTTGCCTTGCTGGACTGGTTGTACGCCGCTTGGTTGGAACTCGACAAAGGCCCCGAGTCTGAGTCGAAGGAGTTGATGCCTGAAACGAGAAATGGAGAAAAACATTTATTTATCTTGCGCACAATTTATTTTCACACTTGCTCGGGGCAAGAAACTGTCCCACCGATCTTTTCGTGGACGCCATAAAAGGCCACATTACGGGAGATGTCATCTGCACCACGATAATGTAACTTGCTATCACACACCGCGTAGCGGCGCACACACAACGGCAGAAATAACCAGCCGTGATGAGGTCGTTGAAATCATTTTCGCGAGCAAACACCGATGTCACACGCGACACGCGACACACGTCAGGTGTGAGGCACCTGCTTCCTTGCGCGGCGGCTCGTATTCGTGATTGGCGACGTCCTCCTCGTCCTCCTCCGTGTGGCTGAGGGAGTTTAGCGAATTGGACCTGGACTGATGGGGTGACCCGTCCCCGACCTCGGCGGGCTGCAGGAAGGCGGTGTGGACGTCCTGTATGTGCGTCTTCAGCTCGTCGTAGGAGTCGGCGCGGAAGTCACAGCCGTCGCACTGTAGCACCTCCATCGCTAAGGCCTCCCTGGAAAATCAGGGAACGCTGGAGAGGGAGAGAGAGAGAGAGAGAGAGAGAGAGAGAGAGAGAGACAGGATGAGAATCAGCTCCCACAAGAACAAAAGAGAGATCGTACGAAAAACCGCACATCGCACTTGGACAAAAAAAACCCCACGATCTTGACTTCTGACAACGCGCAGCACAAACAACCCCCCGAAGAATCCTGGCTGTTTTTGGAGAACGGACAGCCTGTTCCAAGAACAACGGTTGAGGAGGGATTACGGCCTGATTCCTTCCATTTTTTTATTACCTTGGGATAAGCCGCAGCTGGACGACGCCAGTGCGTCTCCGCATTTACATCACACAATTCCGTGGGATTGCACCGAGCCCCTGTGCGCTAAGCTCGGGCGAGTCCAGAGAGGGATGAAGACGACTCTGGGCCTCGAGGTTGCCGTGCAAACACGACGGATTACGGGACCCGTCGCTCGGAGGTGGCGTAATTATGCCTTGTGCCCAGAGAGCACCCGGGGGCAGAACTAATCAATGTCCAGCAACAAAGAGCCATTATCAGCCTGAAGTGTGATGATGTCTAGCTTTTTTTTTGGGGGGGTTTTCTGGTCGATATTTTTTCATTAAAATACGCAGGGTTGCCATTTTCAGCGCAGATTCACATCACCGCCACTCAAATCTCGGCCATATTTCGTGGAGATCCCTCCCTGGAGGAGCAGCGTGCTTCACGGCGCGGCAGGGACTGGTCAAAGCCTTAATGCTGCGAACGCCTCCGACACTGCAGGAGAGAAACACACGTATCTCCATCTTTCTTTGTTTATTTTTGATCTGGATTTTTCTACATTAGCCGACACAGCGCCCGGGGAGCAGCGTAGCGGGACGGTACCTTACTCAAGGGAACCTCAGTGGAGCCCAGGGCCTCGAACCTGCGACCTTCAGGTCCCAAAGGCAGCGTCCTCACCACTAGGCTCCACTGCCCACACTGCGCCGGAGCAAATGGGACGAAACCCTTCACGGTGCACACGGAAATGGGAAAAAACTCAATTCTGAAAATGTTTTCAGCCGACCTGCCCCCGAGGCCTCAGCGGGGCTCATCTTGCCCTTACTGGGTGGCGAGGAAGGAACACTGTACATACAGGGAACTACAGCAGTGCCCTGGTTCTTTTGTAACCCGCTGGCCTTGGCAGGATGGCACATCCCGGCCCAGGTGGAGGGCGGTTTTCGTCGGGAACGAAGCAGGTGGTCCACGTTCTCCAGAAAGCCCAGTCTGACTCTACGGCAAACTGACCTCTACTCGGTGGCGTACCGCGGTCAGGGACACGGGCGCAGGGATACGAGGGGATTCCCCCGGCGAGGCCGAGACGGTGCGGCTGCAGGAGTGTTCCTCTAGAACCGGGGGAAGTTCAGGGCACACGTCCACTACACCCTCCCTCCTGAACGAGCCCCGTCTGAGAGAGGCCCGCTCGGGCCATCGTCTCACCGGGCCGGGTCACGACCCCACGACAGGCTCCGCCCCGATCTGGCAGATCAGAGGAGCTCGGAACAAGCTCCTCCCCCGAGATCTCCCTCACACTGAGCCCCTCTGCCACAGAAGCCCGCACGCCGTCGGTCGCGGTCGCGTCTCCGCGTGAGGTCAGGAGGTCACGCGCTTCCTCACGACCAGGCTCAAAAAATAAAGAAGCCTTTTCTCTTTTTTTGGGAACTGCCAGCTAAAGTCCACGAGGGGTCTAAAAATGCAAAGCATGTCTGAACTTCCTCTTCTCTCCCAAAGCTCAGAAAACATCTGCAGCCTTGGGGTGAGGAGCGAGAGAGCCAGACAGAGAGTGAGTGAGAGAGAGAGAGCGACCGAGGAGAGAAAAGAAAGAGGGGGGGGGGGGTGAAGAAGAGATAAAGCATGAAAAAGAAAAGAAAGGGCCCAAGCTGGAAGAAGCTGGTACGACAGAGAGAGAGAGAGAGAGAGAGAGAGAGAGAGAGAGAGAGAGAGAGAGAGAGAGAGAGAGAACATAGAGAATAGAGAAAGAGAGCGAAGAAGGAGAGGGAGATGAAGAGTGAAAGAATGGAGGCGGCTTGATGAGAGAAGAGAGAGAGAGAGAGAGAGAGAGAGAGGCATGAAGTGGAGAAAGAATGAAGGATAAGAAGCAAGAGTGAAAGACAGGAGGGGAAGAGAAGGATGAGCAGAACAGAGGACAGAAGCGTAGGAAAGGGGGAACAAAGACTGAAACGAAGGAGGAGAGAGAGAGAGAGAGAGAGAGAGAGAGAGAGAGTGAGAGAGGAGGGAGGCAGTACATGGGAGAGAGAGGAGAGATAAAGATAAAAGGG
>JBBPDA010000025.1:1492122-1503145 GCA_037974385.1 Arnoldichthys spilopterus | reverse complement strand
TTAAATGCAGAGGTCACATTTCGTTGTGGTGCTTGAGTGTGTTCACAATGACAAATAGTCACTTTCACTTCACTTGTACTTAGGTGAAGCATAGAGTTGTCCATATGGGCTCTCCTCAGTAGGAGTGAGTGGCTTCCAGTGGTAAGCACTTCTACCAGAAGTTGGGTATTAGGATTGTCCAGACAGATACATGGGACAGGATCACTGGTATCTTGGGGGTAGCTCAACAGAGAGATAGAGAGAGAAAGACAGAGAGAGAGAGAGAGAGTGAGAGAGAGGAGGAACCAACTCCATAGTGATGCATATGGATTTAGAATGGAAAGTTCCTGTAGGTGTAATAACCATGTGTCCCAATACTTTTGTCCATGTTGTGTATTTACTGGTTAATCCATTCCCGAGCTAGTTAAAGGGATTAAACCATATGCAAGATAGCATTTTTCCTACGATATAACATTTTAAGCAAGTGAACAGTAAGTTCCTGAAGGCCACGGTAAAGATCTGAGGACCAAACTGACAACTGAGTCAAAGCATCTCCTTAAGAAATGTGGATGCTGACTCTAATAGAAAGGAGGTCAGAACACACAGTGCACCACGGTAGGAGCTGTTCCAGCAGCATGAGGGATCTACTCAACAATAGGCCTGTGGTGTTCATGTAATAAATGCAGTAACAGCGCTGGCTGGTGAGACATGCAGGTAAGACTGGTGTTTATGTACATGATGTTGCACAGTGAGTGAAATGACCTGAGAGGATTCGAAAAGCCAGTTTGCTTCGCTCATGCAGACTGATTTTATTACAAAAATTCTCGAATACAAATAAATACAGACAATAACAATTCGTCGTTGTGTTTCTGCTTGTGCTTCCCCCTTATACATAATACATCACGCATATGTCATTGTATACTGGCGGCTTGTCGTTTATTCGAGTAGAGCAGCAGGTCTGGAACAGGTGTCGACTGTCTGCGGTTTTCGGTCTTGATTTCGTTTGCTTGTTTTTCGTATCCGCTGAACGAATGAACGAGGATATAAAATAAAGATTTAAACATTAGCGGTGAGCACGAACACACAATGCTTCTTTATTTCTTTAGTTCACTTCAGCCACAGACTCGTGTTGTTGTTGTTTTTTTTTATTATTTTTACAAGCTCATGGTATTTTTAAAGAGAAAATAAAATGCAAATAAAGATGAGGTATAAAATAAATAATCTCTTATGGAAAAAAAAAATGACAATGAAAACCCAAGAGGTTCTGAAATATCAGTCTCCAGTTAGCCTGGAACCCAGTGATCAATGCAAGGACACTGTAGAGTGAGAAAAAGATGTGGGGAGAGAGACAGAGAGACAGAGAGAGAGAGAGAGAGACAGAGAGACAGAGAGACAGAGAGACAGAGAGAGAGAGAGAGAGAGAGAGAGAGAGAGAAAGAGAAAGAGATAGAAAGGATGTGTCTGGAACCATTATCCACTTAAACACAAGTCTTCCACGCTGTTTCCCTTTAGTTTCTGCAGTTCCTGTCGGTCCAATAGCCGGTACTGGAAGGTGACCCGATTCACAAACTTACCGCTGGACACCATCCTCACCACCGTGTTATCACAGCCTACTTTCAGCTGGGCTGCAGGGGGGAACACACATGAAAACAGAGCTGCAGGAAACTACAGGAAACACAACCACTGGAATGATATGCTTCTGTCTGTAGACAAGGTCCCTCTACAATGGGGACTCACCTGGCCCATTGAAGGAGTAACAGAGATCGGCCATTGGGAACATTTTGGAAGTGTCAACCCCATTGCCGCCCAAGAGTTCCACGAAATCCCCTGCTCCGGCGCAGCCAGGGACTGAGCGCTGTGGCGGACAAAAACAAGATCACAGAGATGAGCCCCTGCACCAGACAAGATCTAGTGTCCACTGAAGAACGCAGTTTTGGTGGTTTTTCATGCTAAAAAGATCAAGTTCAGCAGTTAATGACTAAGCTTAGTTGGGTGTGTTTGAGCAGGGAGCTCAACATCGTGGTCCTCTAGGACCAAGAATGGACATCCCTGATCTAAGGCATGTCTACTGTGTATGCCCACCCTTCTTCTGAGCTCAGGTCCAACCCTGACCTAAAACACCTGATCCAGCTGATAAGTGTTTTCATTGGCATTTAAATGTTTGAGACAGGATTAAGGATGGAACTAATTTCCACTGGCTGCTGGATCTGGTTTTCAACTTCCAGAAGCCACAACAAGGCTCTCAGACTTGCCTCAGACTTGCTCATTGTTCTCACCAATTTATTGTATAAATGATTTATTCTGAGGTGGTAATATATCTGTGTAGAAATATCTTCTCTACTGAATCCAACTTGTTCCCTGCTCCTTTCATTTTGTATTTCTATGAGGAAAAAAAAATTCATAAGACTCTACTATGGAATCAAACACATTGATTGCCAGTCTGGGATCTAGAGTGTCCCTTCTCTACATGCCGCTATATTTCCCACTCATACACGCCTGATCTGAACGATCTGCCAATGAACAAGTCCTTCCTCAGTTGAAGGAACTGTGGTGGACCAGGAGTAGTCTAGAACCAGGACTGGGATTCACTGGGATTCACACTGGGAGTTTGTTTTATCTGCCAGAACAGACCTACGCACCTTCAAGTCATTGTGGTGTCCAAGGCTGAGCTCTCCAATCAGGATCTCCACTGGGTAAATGATGGAGTAACTGCAGTTCCTGTGCTGCTGTGGAATAACCATGCTGAACCTGCCCTCTGGAGTCTGAGAGATCACATTACAAGCTAGAGAGAGAGAGAGAGAAGTGGTAAAAACATGGTAAGATGAAAAGAACCAGGTGGACAATGTGCAATTCTTTTGCACTACACAGGTTCCCCACCATGATTCGGGGAACCCGACTGCCTTGCAGCACATCTAACCCTTACTCAAGGTCTTGACAAGAGCTTGGCCTTTACCTCAATCAGATGAGTTGGCTCTGGAAATACTACAGACCTGGTGGTCTTTTAAAAAAGGAAACTTTCTGAAAATACTGACCAAGCAATAAAGGCTTCATAAGCTTAGTCAGGTGAGCTACAGGCAGAAAAGTATGTCCAAAGCATTCTGACAGTCAGGACTGTGGGGAAGAACGCTGTCCTAATATGCAAAGGTGCATGTAAACATATTTTTGATTTGATGGGTTCATAAGGTAGCCCAGGATATACACACCCCAAAAAATATCAGTTATATGGCTTCTATCTGGTAGCTTTTGGCTAATAATCAGTGCTTGACCTGAATGTGAGCTAGCGCACATTGAAAATAGAGGTTCCAAGATCATCTGAGCACACAGCAGCAGCACGTCTGGTCTTCAACACACCTAAATTCTCACACACCACCCCACTGCTGAGAACCCTTCACTGGCTTCCTGTGGCTGCCCGCATCAGAGTCAAAACAATGATGCTGCTTACAAAGCCAAAAATGGTGCAGCCCCTGTTTACCTATCTGCAATGATCAAACCACGGATAACGGCTCGTCCTGCCAGAGCGTCATCCTCAGCCCGACTGGACCTCTCAAAAATCGAGGACAGGCACCAAGTCTCTTCTCAGTTTTGGCTCCCAAGTGGTGGAATGAACTTCCCTTAACAGTTAGAACAGCAGAGTCCCTCTGTCTTCAAACCATGATGACCTCTTCACAGAGTACTTAGGACCATAACTACAGAACTAGTAAATGTACCACAACAACAACAAAAAAAACACTATTTCAAAGTTTTGCATCAGCTCAGGATTAATCTTGGTTGACTAGCAGCTCTTAATCTAAGTCTAGGTTTACTGGTGTACGAGGTATTCTATGTAGACTAGAAAGCATCGTCTGGGTAAGAGAAGAGCATCATTATAAACATTCTGTAGATTACGTTTCTAGATACTGCCCATAGAGAGCATGTTCATATTACATCACAGTATGTCGGGAGAAGTCAATGTGAACGTCAATGAATGCAGTGTCATTTTTTTTAGCATACTCGGGACCACGACATAACTGCTATATCATCAAGTTTTCCGAAAGTCAGGTGTCATTCTGTAGTTTTCATCACGCTCATATAGGGAACTCGGAGTCTAAGCAAGTTTAAACTATGGGAAACGTTTATAGCGTTACCTGTAAAGTATACGTTTTTTCAAGCATAAATTTTTTTCTTGCTTACTCGCTGTCATTCTGAGTCACAGTATGAACACGGCTATGTCCGTGTTAAGAAACGAACACTCAAGAGTGTTTAAATAAACCTTAACCAACACCAGATCCTCAAACTGTGGCCCCAAACCGCCAAAGCCTCTTAACTACCACACTGGACAAAGATCACTGGTGGGTGTGGTGGGTCTCCAGTCTTGATACCAGTTGCGGCATACAACAGTGTTCACTTGCATGTACCAATATTCACATTTTTGACCTCGTGACAACCTTGGAATCCAGAGGATCCAGTGACATACAGAGGGAAAAAATGAATTTGGACCTTTTTGCTAACTACAGGGTAAGGCGGTGGTACCATTTACTTTCTTCCCATAGATAAAAATGAAGGAAATCCTAATATGGGCATGATGCTGATTTTAGAGGTCTACTTGGTCCACTCCAGTTTTGTTTATGGCAAATAGAAGGGGGCTCTACTCACGGAAAGGGTTGAGGACTTTGCGGAACGTGATGGTGAAGCTGCTCCCCGATTGGTGGAGTCTGAAGAACACCATGGCGACGTTCTGAGAGGAGCGCACGATTGGTTGAGCCTCACCGCTGTCACAGTAGTCCGAGTAGCGCTCGTAAAGGGGAAGAGGATGGTCCTGCACGCTGGGAAACTTCTCGCCCTTCATTACCCAGCCGTCAAACACCTGAGGAGAAGCGAGAGGCCATCAGTGTGGCTGAATTTGATTCGGAGGCCACCAGTTTCACCACATTCTGCTTTATTATTGAACTTGCATTCAGGACAGTCTATCCGTGATTGGCGTTCCCCAAAGCTCTCCAACCTAATGAGCCGGATAATCATGGTGCTCTGAATTGGACAATCTCTGACGCACAATGAGGACTGATGTGTTTTAATGGTTTTAGAACATAAGGTCAGGGAAATGGATTAAACGTAGTTAATTCTGTTGGTTTAATTGAACACACAAGGCTCCAGTGCATCACAGGTAGAAGCCCCAGCCTGAGGCAGGAGATTTCTGCTCTGGTATTGAAATGACGTTTGTTAATTGGGAATAGATTTGATTAGATTATCCTGGATCGATCCGATTTACATGGCGGCGGCTGTGGGTGGAGTTACAGAACCCTATTTGAACCCTATTTGCCCCATGACTGCTTGGGTATTTGTCCTGTCAGTAGGGAAGGGATGCTGCAAATTTGGGGATTTTTCATGTTTTTACACCTCACTGCAAAAAAGAAATCATATTTTGGCAAGTAAATCCATCTTAAATGTGATATATGTAACAGGTCTCAGTATGAGGTTGTATTAATATTAAGGTTTTACTTTTAATATCAATTAACATTAAATTTATAGATGTTTTTATCAAAAATGTCAAAAATAAAATGAAATAATATAACAATATACATTATAATATGTTTTTTTTTAGAATATGGCCAATCGTTTCCATGTTTGCATTGAATGTTGTTTTGAATAAGTTTAACTTGCCAATAGAATGAGACCATTTCAGAAAATAAGTGAAATAAATTGGAAATTTTAAATATATTCACTTGATTTAAGACGTTTTCACTTACCAGGATATAATTTTCTGCAGTGCTGATTCTACTAATGAAGGCTTTGCTATATGCTAAGCTAATTCTAGTGTGTTAGGTTCCCTAAGACTGTCCAGCCTACAGCAGTTTAGCCTCACCCATTCGCTGAAGTTATAAAGAGTGTTTTGATGGGGCATCCGGTTGCATCTACACCATAAAGTTTCATGCAGATTTCAAGCAGTAAGTGGTACTTTGATTAATTCTAAAAGATGAAGAGGTTGAAAAGTAATGAAAAACAAAACATATAATTTTTTATATGTATAATTATTATAATTATTTCAAATTCATTTGTTAAGTTAAAATATAGTTTATCTAATAAATGTCTATGTAATTGTGTTTTGTTTTTGCTTTTAACTAAACTAACAATTTTGTGGGACCTTTTTGACAAATAAATGTAATTAAGTTGTTTCATCTTTTTGAGTGCAGGAGGGCAAAAATGAAAAAAAAAATAAAATAAATATATATATATATATATATTAGAGAAATTTAGAATTTTAAAAAGATTAGCACTGTCCTTTGCTAAGCTGAAAAAACCTAAAAGCATTCATGCGTTTGACAAAAGAAGCATTGGGTGTTTGTCGGGTTTTATCATTTTAGTATTGTCAGACTTCTGGCATCTTGCCAGCCCCAGTTACACCATCAGCAGAGCCAAATTACATAGAACTGTTGCAACACAACAGCTCTCTGTAGGTGATCTGTGATCAGGCTTACACCTCAGACCTCAGGCCCACAGCTTAACCTGGCTTAGTCTGGAGTAAACACACACGTGAACATCTGGTGTGGATGCCATCCTCTGAGGACAGGGCAGAAGGAGATTCAGTGGTGACGGGACAGAAAAGGATATGTTTCAAAAACTAGCCGGAGCTGCTGAGATCCAGCTTCAGCTACTTTGTAGAACATATCAAGTTCCGTGCATATTGGACTAACAGCACTTCAGTTCAAACTGACCCTATGGAAAACTCTTTCCAGCATGTTTTTGGCTTTTGATGTCACTGAGTGCACCGTTATCACCTTTGTTTATTCGAGTTAGTTTTGTACAGTGGAGGTCACTGCCACATCCTACAGCAATTTTTTCAGAAATTTCTGAATTTTTCATATACCGTTGGCCAATGGTCGGATTATATCACCACCCTCTGTTGATTTGGCATGAACTCGACAGCACTTGACAGAATGTTTTTTGTGATTTTGTGCAAATGTTGTTTTTTTGTTTTTTTAAAAACGCTTGCGTGTGCCGGATTTTTTTTAGGGACAAATGAGAAAAAATTTAATATTTAAATATACTTGCATATGTGTGAACTTGGTCTGAGAGGCTTCAGTAACCGCCGTTTTGAAGGTCAGTGAATTGATCAAATTAAGCTTAGCTGATCAATTTAGGCAAATTATGTTTGTTTAATTGAATATAAAAGGCTCCAATGCATCACAGGTAGAAGCCCGTGCCTGAGGCAGGAGAGTTCTGCTCTGGTGTTGATAAGACGTTTGTTAATGAGGAATTCGTTTGATTTGATTAACCTGGTTCGAATCAATTTAGCAGGACACATGGCGGCAGCTGTGGGTGGAGTCACAGCACCTTGGATACACCCTGCTGTGGGAACTGGCTTTCTAACAGTGGGATGTGTGTTTGTGTTTGCGCTGACTGCTCTTGTATTTGACCCTTTAGCAGGCAAGGCAGTGGTCCTCAGTGTCAGGGACACTGCAAATTGTGCAAAAATGTTTTTTTCTTCCATGTTGTTACACACCTCCCTGCAAAAATTACATTTTAAATCATCTTAAATATAGTTTTTTTTAAACATGTTTAATTAGGAGATTGGTGAATTATTATGAATATTAACTTTTAAATATAATTTACATTTTTTACATTTTTTATGTCAAAAATGTTGAGAATTAAGTTAAATGATATATTATTGTATATTGAAATGGGCTTGATTTTAGAATAAGGCAGACCATTTTTCATTTTTAGAATTATTGTAGTGAATAATTTGAGTTTGCCAGTAGAAGGAGGCAATCTCAGTCAATAAGTTTAATAAAATGGAAATATTAGGCATATGGCTGATCATTGAGTGTACAAGGGGGCATGTCCATATGTCTAATTCCCTATGACAACTTTTGCATATTCTGTATTATTTTTAAGCATTTTCATATATTTTACAGCATCTTTTCTAATGCACTGTGAAAAAATGGCAACGATTGAACAAAAGTAACAACTGAACAGAAGTAATCTTAGTTGTTGTGAACTTTTACATTCATTGGACATCTAAAAGTAAGTTATTTTACCTTAATACTTCAAAAAATTCACTGACCTCAAAATTTAAAGCTGACCAAGACTTTTGAAAGTAATTTCATTTTCATTTTACAATAATCTGTTGCAAAAGAGGCAGATCACCTTTACGAAGTCCCCTCCTCTGCAGTTGATGTCGACAGAGTCGTACTCGATGCTGATGATATCGGTGGGCTCCCCAATGAAAAATGCAGCACAGTTCAACTGCGGGTGGTCCGCTGTAAAGGTGAACTGACCCTCCACAGCCACCATGTCCAGACATCCTGGTTGGGAGAGAGAAAGAGAGAGAGATGGCTGATATATAGGAATACACCAAAATAAGTAAAAGACAACTGTAATCACAACACTGCCCAATACAAAACAGTCCCAACAGGGGTCCACCAGACAAAGAGCCTGATCAAAAATCAATGATCTTGGGTCTGTTTACATTTTGAGGTCAAATGATGGTTCAAAATGTGAAAATGTGTTTCTTAAAATTTCGACAAACTTATATTTGCCGTTAATGGATGACTTACTTTTTTTTAAGTACAATTTCTGCACAATTTCATTTTTCACACTGTATCCACGTGCGCTCACTGTATCTGCTTAAACAGTATGAAACCTCGAATACACCCAGGAGATCAGATTCACCCTCAAATACGTGGGAAAATCTCGTTTTCCCACATTTGCACTTACTTAACGGCCTCCGGTAAACATACTCGTCCGGTAACTCCCGCTTCAGTTCGGAGTTAAGGAGGGAAAATAGTCCTTCCGCATTGATCTCGTTTTCCTGGAGAAGAACAGAGAAGTCCAAAGATTCAGTTTCTGCATTAAAAAAAAAAAAAAAACTTTACAACGGTACCATTTTTTTTTTAAATCTTCAGTTTTACTTTTAAAATTCATGTAAACTTTTTTTCACAATTTAGATGCGATACCAATAACCAGCAGGTGAACTGAACACTTATCAGGCTGCCTGATAACCTGGCTGTGCTCTGACAGCCTCCCACATGCCTAAACAATGTCTAATAAACGCCTAATCGTCTCATTCCGCGCTCCTCGAGCACCCGCACCGGCTCCCTGGTGGAGGGATCCGTCATTAACGCTCCCTGGCGCATTAACAACACGGGACGGGGTGAGGTGCCTCCACCTCACCCCCTCCCCCACCTCACCTGCACGTCTATGTAGCGGCCGCGTCCGCGGAGCGCCGTCACGCTCAGCAGCAGGAAGCACAAGTGCGCGCGCGATGAGCCGCCCGTCATGTCTCCGCCCCCCGATCCGGGTTCACTTCAGCGTGAGTGGAAAATACCCGAGCCCTGAGCGCGGCTCGCGCCTTTTATACCACACGCACGGACGCGCGAGCGCGCACACACGAACACACACACACACACACACCCCTTAACCCCTACCACCCTCATCCCACTCTCTCGTAGACGAGAGGAGAGGATGGAAAACCGGGAAAACAAACAAAAACAAATACATGCGTACATACACACATGCATACATACATAGGCACAGGTTCAACCCAGTGTATTACAAATCCGTGAGTGTGCAAAAGTAACAGCATCACATGTGATGTGACCCCCTTGTGCAGCAACAGCTACAGATCAACGTTTCTACCAACTGTTGGTCTGTCCCACACATTGCCTTGTAGGAGTTTTAGCCCGTTGCGCCATACCGAACACCTTCGGCTCTGGGATGTTGGTGGGTTTTCCCTTCAGTTCCTCTCTCCTTACACTTCCTTTGGGATGAAGGTCTTTATTCTTCTACTTTGGGTCATTGTTACATTCACCACTTTCTCTTGAGATATTTTCTTTTAGATTTCACTGGTGTAACTCAGAATTCATTGTTCCATCAGTGATGGCAGGCTATCCTGGCAAAGATGCAGCAAAACATGCTCAGACTATGATACTACCACCACCATGTTTCACAGATGGGCTGTGGGATTATAGAAAGCAGCATTTTCCTTTCTCCAAACATTGCACTTGTTTTTTTGAAGAGCAGAACTACTTCTACTACTGCTACTACTACTACTGACATTGCTATGACTGCTTCTTCTTCTACTACTGCTACAACTACTACTACTGCTACTACTACTACTGCTATGCTTGCTTCTTCTAGAACTACTACTGCCACTGCTATGACTGCTTCTACTACTACTACTACTACCACTGCAACTACTGCCACTGCTATGACTGCTTCTACTACTAATACTACTACTACTACTACTGCCACTGCTATGACTGCTTCTACTACTACTACTACTACTACTACTACTACTACTACTGCCACTGCTATGACTGCTTCTACTACTACTACTACTAACTACTACTACTACTACTACTACGGCCACTGCTATGACTGCTTCTACTACTACTACTACTAACTGCTACTGCTATGACTGGTTCTACTGCTACTACTACTACTACTACTACTACTATTACTACTACTACTACTACGGCCACTGCTATGACTGCTTCTACTACTACTAACTGCTACTGCTACTACTGCTACTGCTATGACTGCTTCTACTACTACTTCTACTACTACTACTACTACTACTATTACTACTACTACTATGGCCACTGCTCTGACTGCTTCTACTACTACTAACTGCTACTGCTACTACTGCTACTGCTATGACAGCTTCTACTACTACTACTACTACTACTACTACTACTACTACTACTACTGCCACTGCTAGGACTGCTTCTACTACTACTACTACTACTACTACTACTACTACTACTACTAACTACTACTACTACTGCCACTGCTAGGACTGCTTCTACTACTACTACTACTACTACTACTACTGCCACTGCTATGACTGCTTCTACTACTACTACTTTTACTAATAACTGCTTCTACTGCTACTGCTATGACTGCTTCTACTACTGCTACTACTACTACTACTACTACTATTACTACTACTACTACTACTACGGCCACTGCTATGACTGCTTCTACTACTACTACTACTACTAACTGCTACTGCTACTACTGCTACTGCTATGACTGCTTCTACTACTACTTCTACTACTACTACTAC
>JBBPDA010000025.1:1391381-1403277 GCA_037974385.1 Arnoldichthys spilopterus | reverse complement strand
CGACAGCGAGAGAGAGAGAGAGAGAGAGAGAGACAGCGAGAGAGAGAGAGAGAGAGAGAGACAGCGAGAGAGAGAGAGAGAGAGACAGCAAGAGAGAGAGAGAGACAGAGATAAAGCGAGTGTCAGGCAGAAAGAGAGATGTATTTAAGAGTGAGAGAAGACAAGGACACCCTGAACGAAAAATCCATCCATCCATCAATCCCAAAGCGAGATAAAGAGAACACATCATAGTTTACCATACGACCAGGAACCGAGAGAAAGAGACAAAGAGAGAGGAACGGAGTGGTAGAAATAGTCCATTCTTTCAGAGGAAAACGATTCAGTGTGGTCACAATCGGATGATTTAATCGTCAAATAATCATATTAATCATATACGCAGTTTATACACTGAAGCAGTGCTAACAGCTCCCCCTTGTGGAGAATGTGGAGAACATACACCCACACTGTTAGGACACACCTGCGCTTACCTGTGCTGTGATAGACACGTTAACCATGTCGGGGTTTAACGCTGCTAGGCAACCAAGCTAACCATACGAGTGAACCTGGAGATGCGCGACTGCAGCTCACCGATGGGCCCGAAGCAGTGGACGCTCTGTCCCGTAGAAGTCTTCTCGGAGATGTGGATGTCCTCAAGGGCGTGGTCGCTGTGGTTGCTGAACGTCAGCTGTACGGACACCATGCGGTCGCCGTAGATACACAGTTGCCGGGGGAAGTGGTACTGCGCGGCCAGGCCTTTCCCAGTCATGCGGTGAAGCAGCTCGTGAGGGCGTGCCGGCACAAACACGGGGCTGCTCACCTGCACAGCAACACAAAGCCAAGCGTCAGTGAACAGTCACCACCAGGGGGCGATGTAGAGGTCTTAATGTGATGACTTATCAAGGATCATGTGCACAGTTTTAGAGCGAACGTTTAATTTGACTTAATCTAAGCGACGTTCGTAACTAGACACTCTGCAGGTGTTGGTTTCCACCCTTTCCGTCATGCTAACAGACTCCCCCTTGTGGAAAATGTTCACACTGCGCATGGCATTATGATGACTTGCGGACCCCGCTGGCAGTTCAAACAGCAACTTGATCACTAATATTCACTAGCATCCATTTCAGATGTGCTAGTACACCTAAAAGGTACGATGGACTAGGGTAGAGTTAGAGAAATAGTATAAAAGGCTCTGCGACGCCACTGGACTGAGACTGTTGTTTGTGAACATGCTGATCTAAAGCAGTGCCTCCACAGCTCTGGAGTCACACAGGTATGTGGAACTCTACACGTACGTCCAGGCCCCTGCGAGAGCAAGCTGTACACAAAAAAAAAAAAAAAAAGCACCTAAACAGGTCACACAGATCATGTCGAGCCACTCAAGGGACATCCAGCTCCGAAGGTGGAGCAGACTTGGGGGTGTGGTTTAGGACGCAGTGCTATAAACATAAAGTGCTGAAGTACAGTTCATGTTGATGGCTCACAGTAAGTCATACCGCGTCCTAAGCCACACCCACAAGTGTGTTCCACCCTCGAGAAGAGCTGGATGCCGTTTGAGTCGGGTGACCATTGACTTCTAGTGTTTCTGGACGTTTGTGGACCTCCCACCTTCTACTCCTCCAGTCACATTAGAGGAGCAGAGACATTCGTCTTCCCATCAAACATATTACGACTAAACGCACACACACGAGCAGGAAGTGTGTGGAGCCTCATTATCTGAACATTAGAGGCAGAGCGCACAACACAGGCCCACAAAAGATCTGGGGTGGGGTGGGTGGGGGGTATTCATGCATACACAGTCATTCAGAATGCATTAATCCATTAATTTCACTGCAGACAGTGACTATCCTTGTGTGTGTGTGTGTGTGTGTGTGGGGAGGGTACTCTGAATACCCTGTGAACACAAACTGCTTCGATAAAGACGTAAACAGTGGTTCAGACGTAAACAGTGGTTCAGACGTAAACAGTGGTTCAGACGTAAACAGTGGTGGCGAATGGAACCAGACGTCTGGTTCCTCTGAAGACGCTGCCTGATGCCTGAGACACTGTTCTAGCCGAGGTTGGAGAAGCTTTTGGGCCTAGAACTAAACCCGTTAATGGCGGAGGGGTCCCCGAAAGTGATTTGACCATTTCACGATCATCAACATTCCAGTGAAAGACTCAGAGACACGCGGAGCTTCACCGGGGGCGGAGGGGAGGAAACATGGCTCGGTTTGTGTTGGAGACGTGACGCCTGGTTCCATTCACCACCACTGTAAAGAAATCACAGTGTTTACAATGGCCACACTGAACGACTTACAAACAGTGAATTATGGGGGCAGTTTTGAAAAACGGGTGGTACTGCCCTCTCTCGATGCCCTCTCTCGCTCGCGCACACACACACACACACACACAGGATGCGCAGCAGCGAGGGCGAATTTACAGCCGTACATTTGGAAGTGTCAGGGCAGTCTGTGTTGATAAAGTCAGCCGTAATGTTAACACCACCCCCTCCGCACTGATTTACCTCACACACACGCGTGCACACACACACACACACACACACACACACACACACAGAGAAAATGGCCTGTTTATCTTAGCATGACGACCACACCTGTCACTCTGCTCAAGGACCAAACATCCCGGTGAACAACAATGCACTCATCACCGCCAATATAACGCGCATGCACACACACACACACACATACACACACACACACACATGTCCACCTTTTGCGTCCTACAAAGTGATCGCCTCCTCTGGCCTGCAAGAGTAAATAACAGGAGTGCAGGAGAGTAACCTTGACCATCCTGTCAAACACACATGCTTGTGTGTGTGTGTGTGTGTGTGTGTGTGTGTGTGTGTGTGTGTGTGTGTGTGCGTGTGGAGTGTGATTGAGCGCCTCCATTATGGATGAGCCTGAAGGAAGTGGCGTGATGGATGGCCACTCGCTGTAGTCACCTTCACATTCCAGCATCCTCTCCGCGAAAAACCTGCTGACGAATACGAAAACGCGTCCAGCAACGGGCCGGGCCGCGTTTGGGCGGTTGGGGGGGGGGGGGCTTCATGTGTGGGGCAGATGTATTAAAAATCTATTTCTATATCTGCTCCAAATCTAATTCATTTGTATATCAGACACAGTTGTGTGCGGAGCGGACGGTGTGCATCGATGGCAGCAACGTGACTTACTGTGTCCTAAACCACACCCACAAGTCTGCTCCACCTTCATGTGCATAGGTTGCAGTCACAAGAGCCTGAAGTGTGCAGCCCAGCTTCATTGACAGTGCCACACACACACACACACACACACACACTCCAAAAGTCTGTCTACTTTTGCAAGTGTGCACACAGTGTTCTCTTATATATATACACGCTCAGGGTGTGTGTGTGTGTGTGTGTGTGTGAAGGGTTATGCATGTGTGACAGGTTTTAGAATAAGGGTGTGTGTGTGTGTGGGTGTGTGTGTGTGGTTGGTTGGTTTATATTTCTTCCATGCTGCTGAGTCATAATGAGGCCTGCACTGAGCGCGCTCCAAGCGGAGTGGGGTCACCGTGGCAACGCCGGCTGGCTGATGGGCACCAAATGAACAAATTATGACGCGCCCCCCTCGGCATGATGGGGTCAAACGCCCCGCGGACCCCGCCGAACCCGCTCTCGCCCCGCACGCGGCCCGCTCTGACAGTTCAATTTCCCCCCAGCCAACCCCCATCGCCCCCCGCTAATTATGAATGAAAAGTTATCAGGCAGCGGCGGTGGTGGGGGGTGGGCCAGTGGGTGGGGAGGGGTGTCCGGTGGGCGGGAGTGTGTGTGTGTGTGGGGGGGGTGGTTCACTGCACTGCACTGTATTTCTGAACAGATCCCAACGTCAAAATGTTATTAGAGAGAAAAGAGCTGAAGCATAGCACTGACCACCCACCCACAGCAGCTAAATACTGCTGATAACCACACACGCTTATACCCCTACCACACACACACACTTATACCCCTACAACACACATACTTATACCCCTACAACACACCCACCCACAGCAGCTAAATACTGCTGATAACCACACACGCTTATACCCCTACCACACACACACACACACACTTATACCCCTACCACACACACACACACTTATACCCCTACAACACACACACACACTTATACCCCTACAACACACACACACACTTATACCCCTACAACACACCCACCCACAGCAGCTAAATACTGCTAAAAACCACACACTTATACCACTACCACACACCCACCCACAGCAGCTAAATACTGCTGATAACCACACACACTTATACCCCTACAACACACACATCCACAGCAGCTAAATACTGCTGATAACCCCACACACTTATACCCCTACAACACACACACCTATACCCCTAAAACACACACACCCACAGCAGCTGAATACTGCTGATAACACCACACACTTATACCCCTACCACACACACACTTATACCCCTACAACACCCACACCCACAGCAGCTAAATACTGCTGATAACCACACACATACACCTACCACACACACACCTATACCCCTACAACACACACACCCACAGCAGCTAAATATTGCTAATAACCACACACTTATACCCCTACCAGACACACATCTATACCCTTACCACACACACCCCTACCACACACACACCTATACCCCTACAACACACACACACACACACACACCTATACCCCTACAACACACACACACACACACACACCTACCTATTCCCCTACAACACACACACACACACACACACACACACACACCTATACCCCTACCACACACACACCCCTACAATACCCGGGGGGGGGGGTCACCACCCAACCACCGTTTGGGTCACTCTGTCATAATAAAAGTCCTCTTGAGTGTACTGAGCAGCTGATACAGATTTACAGGAGATGCAGTAAACTAATACTCAGTAAATAAATAGATAAATCCAAATAAATAAATAAATGATTAAAAACATCAGTTAATTAATAACAAAACAAATGACAAACAAAACTACATTAGAAAAGACGGCCCACCGCCAGCGACACGGCCTGCGATTAGTCACAAAACACACTGTTATTATGACTAAAATAATCTTTTTTCTGGAGCCATGGGCATCAAGTCAACGGCGGGACATCTGTAAGTGTGATTTAGTGAAGAACTGATTACACACGGCTGTTCCTGCGTGGGCCTACCTTTAAGCGTGGCTCTGTGTGTGTGTGTGTGTGTGTGTCTGAGCTCCTCGCAGTGTGTGCACGCATGTGTGCGCGCGCGTGAACGAGATGAGGTTTATCCACTGTGACCGAGATTATAAAGGCCTGTAATGTATTTATGCATAGCATTGACTTTAAATCAGCCGCGCTCCCTCGCCTCAATCTCGCCCTTTATTTCGCCTCTGATTGCCCCGCCGCTCGGCCTCGTGGGTAGTATTCTAATGATCTGTGGCTAACCGCCTACAGCAGCATGGCAGCCCGGTCCCGACGAGCCTGTCAATCAAGCGGCGCCGCATCCTCCGCGTCCCCCCCACCCCCCCAAAGCGATCAAACGGTAACCCAGGTAACCCGGGCCACCTCGGTATGATGGACAGACATGGGACACGCTCCCATGGAGACGGCGCGGCGACCGGACGAACGGGTGCGGGGAGCTCGGCGGGAGTGAAGGCGGGTGAGGGAGGGAGGTGGCGTCAGCGGCTGCCTGACCTCTGAACCCTTTGTCCACAGCGTCGGCATCTCGGTTTTGGAGACACGCCTCCAAAAGTGGTGCGACCAAAAGGGATTGGCTATGAATAAATGAATACATGAATAAAGTGATATTTATTAGGATCAAATTTGAATATTTGAATATTTAAATATATATATTTAATTAATTCTCTTAAGCGGGAAACCGTGTAATCGGCCAAATTCTATTGGTTAATACTTTCTGGGTGTGAGTTGGGCTCATTAACATAGAGTGCAGTGCTACAGTCCCTATGCGAACAGCTGAAAGCCACTTAACAAGAAAGCGGTGAGAACAACGAGGGGGAGGAGCTGTCGTGTGTAAACAGTCGTTGACGGTGTGAGAGCTGGTTAGAAGACACAGGTTCGGCTCCAGGTTTCTCCTCCACGCCTCCACTCACTGCATGGATGTGTGTGAAGCTCCATCAACGCCGGATTTCATCTAATAAGGGACTGATTGAGCCCAAACTAGTGATGTAATGGGAACTGCAGTAACAGTGGGCGTCCACTAGGTGAGAACTTTGGGAACGGTCAAACCAACACAGCGACACGAACACACTGTTTACTGCTATTTGTGTTTACTCTTATATTATTTTTTTTGAAGAAACGAAATTTAAACCTCTTTTAAATAACCGTTTTCTCAGGGGACTAAGACTTTTGCACAGTATTGTCCATTTAAACACGTTACCATAGATAATATTAAAATTAAAATACTATTTAACTATTACAATCGATACGGCGGCGCAAAATATCAATATTCACTCATTTAATAGGATTTAGATTGTTTTAAGGGACTTTTATTTTGGTACGTGCGCCTACTCTGAAAACACTGCTTCTGAAGTCCACAAGATGGCGCAAGAAAGGACGTCGAGAGTCGAGAGACGGCTGCAGAGGCTCCTCGAATGGCAGAATCGCAATAAGAATATCGTACGTCGGCACAAATATCGCGGCCGTGCCGTATGGTGACGCCGTAGTGAGCTGGATTCACGCCCCCTGCTGGTAGCTAATAGGAAGTGAATGGAATAGAGAAGGAACGAATGCCCTGTTCGCGTCTCCTGGGATAAACTCAGACTGATGATTGGACCCGTTTGGCGACGGGAGTCTGGAAGAGCACGAGCAGCTCTGCTGAGGTGTGTCCACTCCCGCTATTCCATCAGGGGGGGACGGCGGGAGGAGAGCGGGAACTGCAGGAGGAATGACCGGAGATGCACCATTCCTCTTCCAGAGACACGGCGCCCTCTTTCCACTGCCTCACACATCTCTCTCTCTCTACCGCACGCGCTGCTGCAACGCTGCTCCCGGGAGAAGGAGGAGCAGTCACACGGGAAAAGGTCAACAATCACACACACAGAGCTCAGGAAAAGGCATCAGGAGGAAGAGAGATGCATCAGCCGAAAGGTCACACACACACACACACTAACAGGTATATACTGGGGAATCCAGGTAATTGCTCCATGTGTCCGTGTTCAATCCCAGTACGGATTTTCCATACGGGACGTCAGGGAAAAAGAGGAGTGAAACACAAAAAAAATGCTTTAAAAAAAAAAAAAAAAAAAAAAAAAAAAAAAGTAAAATAAAATATAAAATAATATAAACATCAAATTAAATACATAATATAATGCAAAATTTTAAATATATATACACACATATACAGACAAATGTTTTTTTATATAAATAAAATATCATAAAAAAATACTCAAAAATCTTTCATCTCAAATTTTAAGCTCGTGTTGCCAGATTGAGTGGTTTTCCTGCCAAATGGGTCAGAATTTGGTCAAACCGTTTGATTTGGGCGGCTTTCACAATCAGAAATCAGGATTTGGACTGACATGGCTGGGCCACACCCATCTCTTCTTTATCCTATTAGTTTGGAGCACAGCCCCCCTCCTGCTCCTGAGGGGGTTCGTGAAAACAGACCCTGTTGTTGCTGCAAAGTTCTGCTCTACACTAAAGTTTAGTTCATATATATATATATATATATATATATATCCCGTCAAGCAGTGGAGGCCTAGTGGTGAGGACGCTGCCTTTGAGACCTGAAGGTCGCAGGTTCGAGTCCCTGGGTGTACCGTCCCACTACACTGCTCCCCGGGCGTCGTTGGTAGCTGCCCACTGCTCCACGTGTGATGGGTTAAATGCACATTTCGTTGTGGTGCTTGAGTGTGTTCACAATGACAAAGAGTCACTTTCATATCCCAATTAGGTCATAGCATGTCTTAAACCACACCCACCAGTCTAGTGCACCTGCATGAAGTGCTGTTGTTTAAGAGAGTCCACGGACGTTTTGGGGATGAAAAAATGTGGGCGACATTCAGACAATACCACACACACACGCACGCACACACATACACACACTTACTTGGATGGTTGGGGTGGAGGAGGAGAGGGAGAGGCCCTGCAGGTCGGACAGAAGACTCGGAGAGAGGATGGAGCTTTTGGGTGTGGTTACTGCAGCTGGAGAAACTATACGTGCATGTGCGGGCACACAGACGCAGGCACACACACACGCAGGCACACACACCCGCAGACACACACACGCAGACACACACGCAGACACACATGCAGACACACACGCAGACACACACACGCAGACAAAGGATGAAAATTCTTTATAAATGTAAAGATTAATAAAACATACATTTTCTGTGTGTCTGCGCGTGTGTGTGTCTGCGTGTGTGTGTGTTGCACAGACTTAAAATGGAAACTCACAGTCGTCCAAGTCCAACAGAGACACTTCCCTCTCTTTCTTCTGCTTCTCGTCAACCTGAGAGAAAACAGAGAGAGAGCGAGATAAACAGGGAATGAAAGAGTAAAAAAGGGAGAGAAAAATGAGAGAGAGAGAGAGAGAGAGAGAGAGAGAGACAGACAGAGAGAGACATGGAGAGAGAGAGAGACAGAGAGAGAGAGACACAGAGAGCGAGCGAGCGAGAGAAAGAGAGCGAGAGCGAGCGAGCGAGAGAGAGAGAGAAAGAGAGCGAGAGCGAGTGAGCGAGAGAGAAAGAGAGCGAGAGCGAGCGAGCGAGAGAGAAAGAGAGCGAGAGCGAGCGAGCGAGAGAGAAAGAGAGACACACAGAGAGACAGAGAGAGAGAGAGAGAGAGAGCGAGCGAGAGCGCGAGACACCAATGGGCCGATGAGGAGAAAAGATTTATTTGCGTTAAAGGAAAACGACTGAACTGTGGTGAAACACGCTGAGCGAGCTGACCGGCCGCTGTGTCCCTCTGGCCCCGCTCTGAACGCCTCGCTCACCTTGCGGCCGGTTTTGGGCTTGGCCCTCTTCTTCTGTTCGGTGCCGGAGTCTGAACCCGAACTGGACTCGGCGGAGCTGGACTCGGAGGGGCTCTCCTCGGAGGAAGCCGACGTGCTCGCCGATCTGGACCCTGATTCGTCCAGACGCCCATTCTTCTGACCCCCGTCTGCGTCGCTGCAACACAGGACACACAAGCGGCTTTTATGTTGTAGTATCACATCACTGGCGGGAAGAACAGTGACCGTCTAGTTATATCATTGCAGGGGCACGTGTCCGGGGAGGTGGGGTGTATTAGGCAGCGAGTGAACGGTCAGTTCCTGGAGCCGATGTGCTGGAAGCAGGAGCGCTTTGACAAGGGCCTTATCGTGACGTTCTAGAGTCCGAGCGTCTCCGGAACGGCAGGTCTTGTGGACTGTTCCAGGTGTGCAGTAGTCGGTACCTACCCAAAAGTGATCCAAGGAAGAACAACTGGTGAATCGGTGAAGGGGTCATGGGCACCCAAGGCTCACTGATGCACGTGGGGAGCTACTGTGGTGTAGAAAGTGATGCTGACTCTGACCGAAAGGGGTCAGAACACACAGTGCACCACAGTCAGAGCCGTTTCAGCAGCAGGAAGGACCTACTCACTATTAGGCAGGTGGTCTTAATGTTATGGCTGATGTGTGCATACACTACAATAGCATAATCAATACAGCAGCACCATGTATCAACAATTATTAAACCCATTTTATAATGTTATTACACTTATAACATATGAAGGACGTATGGAGAGTATGCATGTGATGTCACACTGGGCGGAGTCTCTGCGGTAACACCCACTGAGTGGCAATTTCAGCTTGTTTTGCCACTCAGACCGACTGAGGGGCGTGTTCCTATGGGGAAAGTGATGTCACTGCATGCTCTGAACAGGACGGATACCTGTCTTTGCCGGGCTGCTTGCCTCGCTGGAGCTTCTTGTTCTTCAGGGTTTTCTTCTTCTTCTTGTCGGAGCCCGAGTCGCTGCTCTTTTCCGACTGGCCCGAGTCCTCACTGCTCTCGCTCTTCCCCTCGCTCTCGGACTCGCTGGCCGACTCTGAACATGCAGATCACACGTTAAACCCGCGAACAGCTTCCAGAGCCAAGTCTGCATCTCACACACACACACACACTACCATCACTGCTGCCACTGCTGCCGCTGCTGCTACTGCTGCCGCTGCTGCCCGAACCTTCGGCCTCCTCTTCCTCTCCAGAGTCGGAGTAGAATTTATCATCATCCTCCACTTTGGCAGGTTTGGTTTTGCCGACAGCCGAGGGCCACTCTTTCGCCTGTAGCGGGTACACACACACACACACACACTTCTGTACCCACGTGCCCTTAGTATATGCCACATCGTCCTCAAAAGCAACTCGAGCCGTTCTTACCACTTCCACCACCTCCACATTTCTCACAGACTGGTCCGGAGCCTCGGCCGGCCAATCGGATAGCTCGAGGTAGCCAGTGGCTTTAGTGTTCAGGGTGTGAGACAGCGTGCCGAGCTGGAAACGATCCCGATCTGAGAGATGAAAGCACAGACAGACAGACCAACGTGAACCTGGCGGCAGTTCCGATCTCTTTTCGTCCCTCGGAGTTCGGTTTGGAAATGGTCCAACATGGCAACCCAGCACACGTACACATGTGCAGCAGCGGGCGGCTACCAACAGCGGCCGGGGAGCAGTGTAGCGGGACGGAATCTTGCTCAAGGGTACCTCAGTGGTGGGGTCGGGACTCGAACCGGCGACCTTCAGGTCCCAAAGGCAGCGTCCTAACCACTTGGGTGGGTGGGTGGACGGACGGATGGACGGACGGACGTTCTTTTATTGCACTTATCCCAACACCCCAGGAGATGAGGCTTGGACCTAGAACGGAGCCATGTGGAACGTCTGCGTCTCATACAGAACCTCTGCGTACTTATCAAGTGGTGATAAGCCTGACTGATACACCACTAATGCCAATATTGGCCGATGTTAAGGCGCTGCAGTGATAACAATCGGCCAAAATTCAGCACAAACTGAAAATTTGCAAAATCAAGCAAAATTTCCAATCAGAACATCATAAAATCATATTTAAGGACTTAAGAGCTTTAAAGGGCCGAGGCAGAGCATCTCCAAAACACCAGGTCCTGTGGAGTGTTCCAGGTGTGCACTAGTTAGTACCTACCAAAAGTGATCCAAGGAAGGAATAGCGGTGAGTCGGCACCCAACACTGGCTGGTGCAGGTGGGGAGGGAAGGCTGTCCCGTCTGGTCTGCTCTCAGAAGAGCTACTGTGGCTTAAAAAGTGAAAGCTGTCTGAGGGGATCTACCCAGTATTAGGCAGGTGGTCTTAATGTTATGGCTGATGTATAATTAAACAGGGGGGAAAAAAACAAAAAAAACCCAACCGAAACGCCTGCGTCTTATACAGCACCCTCGACCCGCTCGCCCCCAAAACTACACCCACTGGCGTCTAAAACGGGCCAAAATGCCACGACATTCAAACGCTGCATAATGCTGCATTAAATTCCCTTAAAGCCCATTAGCCCCTACAGCAGCAGGTCATTAGTCAGTGTTAGGGTGAAGCTGCGCTTGAATAATGGAACTTCACTATACAAACAGCCGAGAAACACACACGCGCACACACACGCGCACACACGGCCCTTAACTCGGCTTATTAGAAATGACAGCGGTGGCTAAATGTCCCGCAAACATTGTGCTATGAATTTATGCAGCATTAACACAATATGGATTAATACAGTAACTCACTGGCTCTACCTCTCGCTCGCTCCGTCCGTCCGTCTCAAAGGTCTGTATTAGCGCAGTAATTTATGTGTTTAATCACAGGGAAGCGAGAGGCTGCTGACCCCTCCGACCTTCAGAAATAGGCAGTCAGTGCAGAGAAAATGAGATGCTCCGACTACCGGACGGGGCTCAGAGAGAGAGAGAGAGAGAGAGAGAGAGAGAGAGAGAGAGAGAGAGAGAAAGAGAAAGAGAG
>JBBPDA010000025.1:1369087-1380843 GCA_037974385.1 Arnoldichthys spilopterus | reverse complement strand
TATTTGATGTTAATAAGGCCTGTAGAGGGCGACAGTGAGTAACGTTTGTTTATTTGATGTTAATAAGGCCTGTAGAGGGCGGCGGCGAGTAACGTTTGTTTATTTGATGTTAATAAGGCCTGTAGAGGGCGACAGTGAGTAACGTTTGTTTATTTGATGTTAATAAGGCCTGTAGAGAGCGGCGGTGAGTAACGTTTGTTTATTTGATGTTAATAAGGCCTGTAGAGGACGGCGGCGAGTAACGTTTATTTATTTGATGTTAGTCATAGAAAGGAACGTGTGTGTTAAGCTGTATCGTCACTGCCGTGGACCTGCTTGCTGTAATAGATCATGGGCCACTGCTGTAACTGTGAGCAGGCGATAACAGCCCTCGTTAGCACATAATGACATAATCAATGAACACAACATACCCATAGAGACGGAGCGAGAGAGACGGGGGCGGGAGAGAGACATAGAGAGAGAGGGAGAGCTTACAGTTCCTCATCTTCAGGTTTCTGTTCATGTTTTTATGTGTGTTTCGATGGGTCAGATTTGAACGTTCAACCAGTCATGAAAGTGTAAAAGGTCCGATCATAAATTAGGTGCCAATTCGCTTCTCTAACATTTTACCTTCACATACTGAAGAACTGTAAAGAAGTGTAAACGCTCTTCTCCACCAGAGGGCAGTGTAGAGTCTGCGCCTTAAGCTCTTTTGCCGTAATTTTGGAAGCAGGATCAGCTCACCAACACCTCCCAGTTCATGCTGGGGATCCTTGAAAATGTCAAAACATTTGCACACAAATTAAAATGTAACGTTTTAAATAAATATGTGGAAATGAATCCTACTGCTCTCAAAATCCCTTTTAGGTAAGGTTTTGGTTCCGTTTAAATTCGTTTTTTGAAAAATATTCACTGAGGGCTTATTTTCCACTGAATTAGGGTGAAATGTGTACTGAACATCTGAGAGACCGTCAGGGTAGTTTACACCATGTGCGCATGTTTTACTGCAATCTTTTACCCACAAACAAGGAAAGAAAGGACCTTTACATTTCGGCAGTGTTTTTCTCCACTTATTTTCCTTCATTTGCACAAGTTACTGTGTCCTGCATTTAAAAAAAACCACAGTGCTACAGGTCTTGCTGAAGAGCGTCTCTGGGGGGTGCGGAAAGGACGTGACGTCTGGTTCCATTCACCACCACTGTAAAGAAATTTCACACCAAACCTACTTTGGATTCACTCACACTGAGTAATGGGGAATTCTGGAAAACAGGTGGAAATGCCCTTTTAAATACCTTTGGTGTGTGTGTGTGTGTGTGTGTGTGTGTGTGTCAGTGTGAGCATTACCGTAGGGGGATCATCTCTGGCTCTGTGTGTAAGTCCCTATGTGAGGAGAAAACGCTCTCTCTGCAGCACTGCCTCTCCACATCACCTGCACACCAGGTAAGCACACACACACACACACACACACACACACACACACACACACACACACACACACACACTAGGTAGAGGGGTTGTTGACTGTTTATTGTGGGATCCCCCTATTTATAGTACATCTATTATTATAATTATTACGTATACCTGATTATATTAATTATAATATTAACGAGGGGGCGGCACGGTGGTACAGTGGTTAGCGCTGTCGCCTCACAGCGAGAAGGTCCTGGGTTCGATCCCCGGGTCGGCCACGGGGGCCTTCCTGTGAGGAGTTTGCGAGCTCTCCCCCTGTTGGCGTGTGTTTCCTCCGGGTGCTCCGGTTTCCTCCCACAGTCCAATTGATTGGATGCTCTAAATTGCCCGTAGATGTGAGTGTGTGTGTATGAATGGTTGTCTGTCTATGTGTTGCCCTGTGATGGGTTGAGCCTCCTCTCCTGGGTGAACCCCCCCATAGGCCCATAGCGACCCGGAAACGGAAGAAGCGGTTTAGAAAATGGATGGATGGATAATATCAATGATTAACTATTAAAATAATAATTAATGCACAATATTAATGAACAATATTAAATGCTGATGTGTTCAAATTACAGGTTGGGAGAAAAAAAATCGATACTGTGTAGAATTGCAATGTTTTTCTGCATAAAATGATAAAGACGCTTTGATATTTATCTAGTTTGTCATGTTTAACGTGCATTTCATAGACGTTTATTCTGGTACCACGTCCGCTCTGTTAACACTGCTTTTAAAGTCCACATGGTGGCACGAGGCCTCATCCTTCTCTAGGATAAAATTGGAGAGGAAGGCAGAGTCGGAGAGACGGCTGTCTTCTTTCAAGTGGAAGAATCGCGATAATGTCGTATCGTGGCCCAAATATCGTGATAGCATCGTATCGCTACACCTCTGTGGCAGCTCCTATCCTCAGCTTAAGACTCGAATAGAGATGTGTGTGTGTGTGTGTGTGTTGCAGGTGTACAGCGCTGTGTGGAAGGAGAAGGCTGTGATGGTGAAGTGCGGCATCGAGGACGCTTTCAGTGGAGACGGCGGCCCCAACTCGTTCCCGAAGCGCGACATCGGCCTGTACGACAAACCCACCCGCGGCACGTCCATGGACGAGTTCAGGGAGATGCTGCACGCGTTCCTCAAGGTCACTCCATCACATATTCCTCCCTCAGAGTCGAGCTGAAGCTGAAACACTGATTTGGGAATTGTGGCCGTATATTTTTTTCATGAGCAGATACATGCTTTTGGTAAAATTCACCCTTAAGAATTATGAACGTGTCAGATGTGTAGATTTTAGGGGCTGTTTGGGTTGTGTGTGTGTGTGTGTGGGGTTCTGTTTCAGTTTTGAATCAAATCTTTTTGTATTTTACATACAAAAAACAATTTTTTTCATAATTGAGGAAACTCGGTTATAAGGGTTTTCTACAGTGACCTTAAATGCCAGATCCTCCGTCCCCCTGCTGGTCATTTCTCACATTGCACCTAACATTCAGGGAATGCCAATGTGATTAATTGTCATTGTGAACACAGCACAGCACTGGACACACTGCAGGACAACGGTATGTGACCTCTGAATTTAACCCATTCCTGTAGGAGCAGTGGGCAGTACCTCATTGGTGCTTGTACTGGCCCGGGTTCTTTACCCGGCGACCTTCAGGTCACGGGGCAACTCCCTAACCTTGTCCTAACCCTTACTCCACCGCTGCCCTGGTTACGTCATCAGGACGCGACTACTATTTTTTTTAATGGCAGCACGGTATGAACCTTATGTTTCGTGGAAAAGCTTCATATTGGCATATACACCGATCAGCCATAACATTAAGACCACCTGCCTAATACTGAGTGTGTCCCTCCTGCTGCTGAAACAGCTCTCACTGTGGTGCACTGTGTGTTCTGACCCCTTTCTATCAGAGTCAGCATCACTTTCTACACCACAGTAGCTCTTCGGTGAGATCTGACCAGCCTTTGCTCCCCACAGAAAAAATCAGTGAGCATTGGGTGCCCATGACCCACCAGTCGTCCTTCCTCGGATCACTTTTGGTAGGTTCTAACTATTGCGCACCTGGAACACTCCGCAAGACCTGCTGTGTTGGAGATGCTCTAAATGGCCAAAGTGGCTCAGATCCTTACGCTCCTGCTTCCAGCACATCAACTTCAAGAACTGACTGTTCACTTGCTGCCTAATACGTCCCAGCGCGGTGACAGGAGCCACTGTAATGAAGTAACTAGACAGCCAATGCCCTTCACTTCACCCGTCAGTGGTGTAAATGTTGTGGCTGATCGGTGTGTTTTGCTCCTCCAGGTGCAGACTAAACAAACTACACAGCGTCTGGAAAACCCTCCTTTACACTCTGTTGGCCTTTGGTCGACTGTGTGGGGGGCTGCGCCGGATGTACATTAGTGCGCTTTTCTTCACCCGCACACATCTCCTGGGGCGTTTGCACCACACTGCGTCTGTTCAGTCTGAGCGAGGCCACGGCAACCAGCTACTGTAGGAAAGAGTTCCGCTTTAGGAAAGGCAACCAAAGACGCCGCAACCCTTTCAGAAGTATCACGTGGGTCCTGGGGTGTTTGTGATTTTAAGAGGGAGAAGTGAGAGTCATTGGGAATAGGAGAGAGAAAGGGGGTTGGGCGGGAAAAAAAAGGGAGAGTCTCTGCATGCCAAAAATAACTCCGAGGCCTTGTGTTTAAGCTGCCAGAACAATAGCACACACACACATACACACACACACACACAGAGAGAAAGGACTGCCTGAACAGCCTCTGTGGATTACCCAGAGAGTGACCAGCGAACTTGGACACTGCACACCCACGACAAGCCGCACTGTGGAGGATTTAGGCCATAGAACCTGGAGTCAGGTGCAGGGAAACCGGTGCAGGAGGCAGGAATACAGTGTGTGTATGAACTGTAAGAATAATACTCAGTGTTGTTAGCAGAGGTGGGAGAAGAAAATCGAGTGCAATGTAGTATTGCGATATTTTTCAGCCTGACATATCGATACAGCAGCAAAACCTATTGATGTTTATTCATTTCATAATCTTTCGGGTTTACAATAACATTGTCCACAAGGTGGCGCAAGACCTCATTCTTCCCTAGCGGAAACTGGAAAGGAAGTCGGAGTCCGAGAGACGGCCGCAGAGACACACCCTTGTTCGTTCTTTTACTACGTCCTGTCTTGATTTCTGTAACTCCCTCCTCGTTTGGTCTTCCTCCAAAAACGTCAGCATATCCAGAACTCTCACTCCCACATCACTCCCGTCCTCTCTCACTCTTCGTCTTTTGTCCACTTAAGGGAATTTTTTTTCTTCCCTCTATGTAAAGCATCCTTGGGTTTGAGAAAAGCCGTCACCGAATTCGGGTTGTTTGGAAGCAAGTGCAGGCGAGTGAGCAATATCTAAAGGGGAACACCTGGCACAGGGAGGAGACGGGAAACGAGGGACAGGAGACGAGGGGCGGAGACAAGGCGTGGCTAACAAAGACACATTGAGACAGGGAAGCAGATGGAAAAACCAAAACAAAACAGGGGCAGTGACACGTGGGTTGCGCAACGTCACAAAAGCGCTGTATAAGTGTGACATATTATTATTATTACGTTTGTAGTAGAGTAATGAAATTATGTTCAGTTGTTAAAGCTAACAGCTAAACTCAATATTCAGTAAAATATACAAAAATGACAATATGTCCAGTAATGAGGGAACAGTGTGTTAACGGTCAGCTGCCCCTGCGCCGTATGTTGCAGTAGAAGCTGTGGACGTAGCCTCTTGTTTGAACACAGCCTTTGTATTTGAGTCCCGTGGACGGGAAGGATGTAACGGATTAGAACGATCGGTTTATTTATGTCTGTGTTTTAGTTCGCTGCCTTAATCTCATCCCCTGTAGAATTCCCTCAGCACACAGTAGTGAGGCTCCGAGCTCCCGGTTTAAGCTCCGCCCCTTCCTGGAGAGCAGTACTGGGATCGGTATCACTGTACTTCCAGATCTGAGTCATGTTTTCGTACCGGCCTCTTATCGTGAATGCTGGTCTGTGCTTTCTCAGCATCTCTGCTCTTTCAGCTTCACAGCTTTGAGCACACAGTAACAGTCGGGGACCTTTGCTGACAAAGATTAGCCCCCAGTTCGAGAACCACTGCCCTAATGTCTCGTTTTTTTTTGTTTTTACCTCTCTGTAGGACAGTCTGGGTGAGCAGGCATCCCTGGGCTCGCTGGTGTCCCGCGTGGTCTCTTTGGCAGACGTCAACTCGGACGGCAAAGTCTCCCTGGCCGAGGCAAAGTCGGTCTGGGCTCTGCTGCAGATCGATGAGTTTGTTCCCATGCTGGCGCTACAGGACAAAGAGCACGCCCCCCGGCTGCTGGGCTTCTGCGGCCACTTGTATGCAACAGAGCGTGTAGCCAACGGCGCCCTCTTCAAGCTGGACGTCCCGCCCTGGCTGCAGCCACTAATCCCCGAGGCCCTGAGTGGAGCCTTGAACCGCTGGCTGGCCCCTGCCTGGCCGCGGCGGGCCAGAATCACCATCGGCCTGCTGGAGTTTGTGGAGGAGGTCTTCCACGGTGCCTATGGGAGCTTCTATATGTGTGACGCAAGCCCTGGCCGCGTGGGCTACAACGCTAATTACGACTGCAAGATGGCCGACCTGGGCAGTGTGGCGTCCGAGGCTGCGGTCCGAGCATTCCTTCGCGGCCGAACCTGCCAGACCAATGCCGACTGCACGTTCGGCCGTGACTGCATGGCCACTTGCGACCGGCTGGCCAAGCAGTGCAACACGGAGGTGGTGCAGCCCAACCTGGCCAAGGTGTGTGCCCTGCTGAGGGACTTCCTGCTGTTCGGGGCGCCGGCCGACCTGCTGGACGACCTGGACAGGCAGCTTCGTACATGCGTGACCCTCAGCGGCCTGGCGTCGCAGATGGAAGTGCACCATTCCCTCGTGCTCAACAACCTCAAGACGCTGCTGTGGAAGAAGATCTCCGACACCAAGTACTCCTGAGAGAAACAGAGTGAGGGAGGGAGAAGGAGAGATGGAGTGAGATATGGCCAGCAGAAAGGCTCAGGAATTTCTCTTACAGGGACAAATCAGGTGGATCAAGCACTCCAGAGATAAAGAGAACGAGACCGGGCACGGCAGGCCGAGAGGCTCAGGGATTTCTCCAACAGGAACATACAAAAGATGGTGGATGTGTTGGACTTGGGGTGCGATTATGTTGTTGACGTTGTAGGAAAATCTCAAACCTCCAAAACAGTAACTTCAGAAGAAATGTTCATGCGGTGTGCGGTCAGGTGGCATTTTTTTTCAAAAGGTGTACAAAGTTTTTAGGAGGTTTTCTTAAAAGGCCGGCAAAAAAATCCAGTGTCCACAGGGCTGCACTCACCCCAGGTGTGGTCAATCATCTGAGCAATGATTGGATCCAAATTTCAATTCTTTATAGTGACCCAAACATCTGTGAAGCTTCTCCAGCGACATCCAGATCTTCAGTTCGGGGGTATCGCGCTGTGGGTGTGGCTTAGGACACAGCATGACTTGCTGTGAGCCATGAACGTGAACTAAACTTTAGCGTGAACTAACCTTAATGTCGGGCCACAACAGGGTCTGTTTTCACAAACCACCTCAGAAGCAGTCACAACCAGTTTCTTTGAAGTCACCAATATGGAAAACCTGATCCCAGATCAGTCCTGCAGCCCTGGCTTTGGTCTTAAATGGCTGCTTGAAGTTTAGTCCATGTTCATAGCTCACATCATAAAGTGTCCTAAACCACGTCCACAAGTCTGCTCCATCTTAATAAAGAGCTGGATGTAGTTTGAGCAGGTCGAGAGACGTTTTAAGGAACATACTGACCAAATCTATGGTCCTTGGGACGCTAAGGCAAACCACACACGAGCAGAACTGACAGATGGAAGTGGAGGGTTGTATATAGGCCTGTGAGGGACATACAGGAAAGCCTGTCATTCTGTACTCCCTGGATGTCACTTACCCATGCAAAGATGCTGTGCACTAGACACTCAGACACCAAGGGCACTTGTTTTAAAGGGACGTCAAAGACAAACGGCACATACCTTAAAATTCCAGGTTCCTACAACCCACAACTACCCATTTGTATGGTTTTCTAATGCCAAAGCCAAGTCATCCAAGGAGGGTCTAGTCTGCAGCTGGGATGGTCCTTTGAGAACTGAAAAATGTGGTGTTCCCCAAGGTACAATATTAGGACCCTTGTTTTTTTGTTCAAATTCAACCTAAATATGTGGACGCTGGACCTGTGTATGCGTACGAGGTGTGAGACGATAAAGATCTGTCGTTTTTAGAGACTATACAGAGTTACAGTCGTGGGAAAAAATGTATGACCCAGGGAAGTAGTTGATTTCCTCAACGTATTTTAACAAGCAAACACTTCCCCTCTCTTTAATACAGTGGCAACAGATAAAGGTGATCTACTTGAACACAACCACAAGGAAAAGCAACTTTTTCATTCACTCATTCAAGAAAAAATATCAACAGATGCAAAATCCTGTGGAGAAAGTAAGTACACCATTGGCCGCAAAAGTTCGCATCACCCCCTTTAGCAGAAATAACTTCTTGTAGGTGTTTTGCATGTCTATCCACCAGTCTACGACATCAGCTTGCTGGAATTTTTGATCACTCTTCCATGCAAAATTCCTTCAGTTGATTTCAAGAGGTTTTTTTTAACGTCATGCGATGACGTTATTTTCAAGCACTCTTATATGATGCTGAATTTAGAGTTGAATCAGTAACTACAAGGTGCCCAGTCCACGAGTCAGCAAATTATCCCAAACAATAACATTTCCACCACCATGCTTCACAGATGGTATAGGGTTCTCCTCCTATGGCGCCACACGTGTACGTACGTGGCCAAACATCTCTGTCTACATTATTCCAAAAGGTCTGGTCTTTGCCTATATGTTCCGATAACATGATGAAAGTCTAAGATTCTTGGAAACTTTTTTTTTTCCATCAGGCGTTCTGCTCTTGAGCTTTTGGAAAGAATACATAACAATGTCAGGTATAAATAACCTACAAGAAGCTCGAATTAATGGCACTTAATCTGGAAAACCTGATTCTAACTCTATGGACTTACGGGTATGGGTGTACTTACTTTTTCCATGTGACCTGTGTTTATATAAATGATACAAATGATACAAAATGTCAGTTTTATGTTTCATTAGTTGAAGTATAATCCCCTTTATGTGTAGGCACCTTTTCAAAGAGGGGGAAAAGTTTACTTGTTCAAAGATGTAGAAAAAACAAATTTCTATGGGATGTAGTTGTTTGACTGGAAATGTAATGTGTACAGTGTCTAGCAGTGAATGCCTAAGAAGAGCTGTCAGATAGTTGAGATGAAGCTCTTTTGTCTATTACTGTTCCTGCCAGGGTGTTGTGTTCCTTAGTGTGACACACCAAAGCAAGGGAAATGTTCTATCCCGTTCTCCCACTAGCTGTGACTGTTTAACACTGGACAGTGTGTCCTTCCTTTGAATATCATAGTCCAATCAGCCTCAGTCTTGTTGCATGGAGTATATAGAATTGCCCCTTTCAGGACATTTCAGTCTGGTCAGCCAGATTATCTGATACACTCAAGGACAATTGTTTCCAACTGCAGTGCAGTCTGTATGGTGTCCAGGTGGGCTCGCCTGTCATGCATTTCCTTATATGTGTCCTGGTGTAGGGATGGCCGGGGCAGCCAGCTGTTAGCGGTAAATACGATGTCAAACCAACCAATCAGGGAAGTTTGCATCAGCTGGTGTGTGAGAGAAGTGTGTTGTTTATGTCTGAAGGCCATGAACACCGTCGTCTCATGTATGTGAACACACCACCCAGTGGTCTTGTATCTCAAGGAGTATGCTAATAAGGGGCAGTTCAGAAAAACTAACATTTTCATTTTCCTCCCTAAACCAAATGTGGTTGGTCCTCCAGTTTGCTCCAAGCCCCACTAATACCCCACCATTTAGCACGGAGCTAACTGCACGTCTAAACCTTCACACTCGCTTCAGACCATGTTGTTAAAGGGCCCATATCATGGAAAAGTGATCTTTTCTGGTTTGATGTGGTATGTAAACATTGTAAAAGCTCCAAAACATACTCCAGTCCATATTTGGCTTTTTTCATTCCACTGTTTCCGTGATGTCACAGAAACCAAGCCTCAGTCTGCGCCAGTTTAGCTCCTCCCATTCATGTCGAAATTATAAGAAGGGCTTCAGCATAAATGGATTTTTGGATGTGGCGCTGTAAATATTGAGTTACACCATATCTTTGTTACACTTTGTCTATAGGGGGCACTGCAACTGACACATTTTATATGCTTTTCAAAAAGTGTAAACTTATATAAGCTTCGGTTTAACTCCTGTCCTGGCCCAGTCTTGACCACAGGTGTGCTACTTCAGATCCATTTATTGTCAGAGCCATGCACTTGCAGGTATGAAACACAGGTACAATTAATGAGGAATTCTGGAAGTCATCTTCCCCTAAAAGCTCCTCACAGACAGTTCTTCCATAGAATGGTGATAATGCTGCCAGATTCCTGAGACACTATTCTACCAGACTTCGGTGAAGCTTTTGGGCCTAAAACTAAAGCCATTCATGGTGGAGGGGTACATGAAGGGCGTAGTGAGGACAAAATAGTCCACCAGTGTTCACCTTCACTATTTTACCATCATCAACATTCCATAGAAACACTGAGAAGACACCCGGAGCTTCACTGAGGGGGTGGAGAGGAAATGAAATGGCCATATTTGTGTTGGAGATACGACGTCTGGTTCCATTTAAAAAATACATCACGATACTTTGATGATACATTTCTGGATATTTACGTTTTTTCATGTCTGGTCATTTGGAAAGGAGCCACATTTTAAAAATGTGAAAAATTTACATATCACATCACAGAAAAGTATAGTAAGAAGCATTGTGACATTGTTTCTTACGATGCCGATATGTATCATATTGTCCATCAATGGCATGACATTGTTAAGTGATTTATGGGGGAAACTGTGGGAAATGGGTGGAATTGCTCTTTAGATATCACTGTAACAGGCCGGACAGTTGGTCCCCACACAGTGTAAAACTGCACTATATTCAGACAATGTGAATCATCACTACAGCTACAGTTTCTCCTGCAAAACACGCGCCAGCACAGCAACGACGGACAATAACGTGAGCAGTGTGCGGCAGTGCTGGGGATAATGTCATATTTATTTACATTGTAGATCATTTTTGGTTGTTTTTGGGAGGTTCAATAAAAGTGTGTGACCATAACAAATGTGCAGAACTGATTCTTACTGTGTGTTCAGTGCAGCACCCACCTCACTCCGCCAGGCCTGGGTCAGCCATCATGGCCTCCACTCTGCAGGGTCACACGGGAAACTAAGCTGTAAGAGTTCTGAAGCAGACAGTTTCTCCAAAATAATTCATTCTAATCTTTTCATTTTCATTTATGGATGCGTTGTACACTCGTTTCCTTCTACACGGCACATTCCTGCCCATTTTAGTGCTACGAGGCTAACGTCGCTAACACTAGAAGTCAATAGCTAAGTAGCTAACTCCTCCTTGAGCCGCTCAAACTACATCCAGCTTTTCATGAAGTCAGAGCGGGCTTGTGTGTGTGTGGTTAAGGACACAGTATGACTTACTGTGAGCTGGCAACATGTTTCAGGCCAACACCAGGTGAAAGATTTGGGTGACTGTTGACTTCTAGTGTTAGCAATGTAGCTCCAGTTCTAAAGCATGGCTTGGTACAGAGTGTGTGAGTCACGAGAGAGTGTGTGTGTGTGTGTGTGTGTGTGTGTGCTAAATAAAGACACAAAACAGTTCAGTGTGAGTCTTTGGCCAGCTGACCGGGCCTCGGGTCAAATGTTCGTATCTGGTGTCCCAGTGAACCCAAATGTGGAACACGCATCCAAAAATACAGCGATGCAGCAGGTGCAGGTGCGATGCAACATATACATGTGCAACAGCTGCAGGTGCACACTGCCCTTTATAATGAAAGGCTTCCGACGTGGCATTGTTTAATGGAAAAGTTCCGAAAAAAAAATCTAATTTACTCCCCCAAACGTACAAGCTAACAAAATTGAAGTAACAGGGTAAATGAGGCTGTTTCTAGTTCTGCTGTTGTTCTATTGTCGATGGTTCTAGATGATACTGTATGTCGTACAGTGTCAGAAATCACATAAGGCGATACCAGATCACTGAAGACCCCCATGTGGTGTGAAGCGAGCGAGGCCTAAAACTTTTCAGCCATGTTCATGGGCAGTGGAGGCCTAGTGTTTAGGACACTGCCTTTGGGACCTGAAGGTCGCAGGTTCGAGTCCCTGGGCACTACTGAGGTTCCCTTGAGTAAGGTA